>APFE030935027.1:122002-157211 GCA_000404065.3 Pinus taeda | reverse complement strand
GCTCCAGGTTTATGATAACCCATGGTAATACCAAGATCTTACAAGATTTTATAATTGAGTAAAATATTCGCCATGTCTCATGAGAGATTTGCCAAAAAATTATATATACATATTATATTATTGATAAAATCGCCTTCCATTTTTCCTATATACCATGGAGATTTGCCCATTTATTATACTTATAAATTTAGGAGGGGTTCTTAAAATTTTCCCTGATTGATTGTGTCTCTGATTTTGGCCTGCTAAATTCCCTGTTTAGTGTGGCTTGGATATCTTCGATCCGTGCATTTAGATGGTCATTAGAATGCTTAATGTACCATGTTAATGTGCGATCCTGCAATGTTCTTATTAGTGTTGCCTTCTTTACATTGCCATCCATGACTCCTTATGCTTCCCATACAACCTTAACTACGAACCAAAATTGGTCCAAATCTTCATTCCTTACTCCTCTGAATATCAACAATTTTATCGCGCTTGCCATATTGAAATGTGGTGGTGGCGGAGGTGGTGTGGGCGGAGATGAGAGTGAAAATGGTGAAACTGGTGGTGGTGTGGGTGGGGGTGGTATGCATAGAACTCGCTACCTTATTAGATTGATCGCGCATCTTGGAGAAACTTTTGCGATCTCTTCCTCACTCTCCCACTGCAACGAAATCAATGGGCTATTTTCTATCTCTGTGCTACCTTCATTTCTATAGATCCTCCCACTTTGCATAGTCCCAAACATCAATTTATTCACATAACCTGCTTTTAACACAATAGCATTTTAATCCAAGTGTTCAATGATTTAATGTACATACCTCATGGTCCCTTAAGGAAGCATCATTTTGCTTTGTTGTAGCTAATGGTTGTGTCTACCATGAACTCATTGATAAACCCTCCCATAATTTGATCGAGCCAATGGTCCACAACATGCTTAATCTTATCTTATGATGCTTCTAGTCCGCACACCACTTCTAGAGTCCACATAATCAATTTGTCAAGCCAACACCTTCCTTGATTGTCTGCTAGCTTCGCGATCAACTCATACAACTCAGAGGGGAATGATGTAAAGAAAATTTCATGGATTTTCATATATAAGTAGTGCTCTAACCACTATTTCTTTGATACTCACGGATTCATGTTTTCCTACACTGCAAACTCATGAATCTTTCTATCCAACCACCCTTCAATTTCGTTCTTTATTTGATTCCAGTGACATGACATTATACATCCCTTATGCAGATCCCAGTCCTGGCAACGAAACCATTTGTTGGCTTGTTGGGGCCTGACCCAAGTTCATAAGCCATTTAGCCAAACAAATCCCTGTACTACTAGCCTTTCAGCAATAGTCCACAGAGCACAGACTGAGGTCTCACCTGAAGTAGTATGGGAGGGTGCTAGAACCAGGTTTCCACACCCTGGAGATGTCTAATGGTTTCAAGTGGTCTGCAGTTGTGCATGTTGCTACAAGCACTTTCCTATACCTCGCAGCTTGGGATACTATGTTTGTGCAACCCTACTCAAGGGCTGAACAGTACTATTACCCAAGTCCTTACTGGTAACCCGATATTAGTTGATTAACTTAGCTTATCTGTATGCTTTCAGTTATACTTAACAATATTCACCATTCATACTAGAGTGCACGGCAAATAAACAATATAATTGCAAATGATATCAAACATGTAATAACTCATAATAGATGCACATAATTGGTAACAAAAGCTTTATTTA
This sequence comes from Pinus taeda, assembly GCA_000404065.3. Taxonomy (NCBI): domain Eukaryota; kingdom Viridiplantae; phylum Streptophyta; class Pinopsida; order Pinales; family Pinaceae; genus Pinus; species Pinus taeda. The sequence continues at coordinate 155,498 of APFE030935027.1, read as the reverse complement.
TTAATCTCTTCTCTGGTTACAGGCTCAATCTCTACCCTACGCACTCAGCTACAGGGTCCACGCACTCAGCTGTAGACTCTTCTAAGCCTCTGCGCACTCAGCAGCAGAGCCTCTTCCTACTACTATGACCCAAGACACACTTATAATTTTCTTCTATGCTATATTATTCCATCCCTTCGATTCTCTCATATCTCTGATTATCATCTCAGAGCATCACCCTCTTTATACAATCCCATGGTCCAGAGAACATGGGTAGGCCGACATTACATTCAAACTTAGGGTGGACAACCCTATGACTCTAACATATATTTTGCACCCACAATTTGCGGAGCTTTACAATAATATCACTCAAAGCTTGGGCTTTGAGCCACAAAACATGTTGTGGGAGGTTTCCATACCCAAAAAATCTTAGTAAATGCTTTAGATATCCATCAGGAAAATTTGCCAAGTTTTGAGGAAGAACTAAAGCAACATATATTTCTTGTACAATGGGATGAAAAGCCATGGTGGAAGGTGGATTCTGGGGTGATTGAGTAGATGATGAAGAGGAAGAGGAAGATGATGAAGATGAAGGTGAAGAAGAATCAGTAGGGGTATTAGTGTGTAGAGGAGAGAAAGAAGGAGTAGACCTCCTTAAAGATTTCAAAGGGGTTTTAATAACCAACTTATGGACTCCTAATGGAAGTCTTCCTTTTTTTCAAACAAAGGATTTTAATAGATAGAGAATGTTTCTTGAATATTAGTAGAAGTTGATGGAACAAAATAAGAAGTTGGACAGATGAAATCTATAGGCTTGAATTCAGGTAAATGTAAACCCAATTCTTCCTTAGATGAGGATGATTTTATAGCAATGGATGGCACTTGATATGACTCAAGTGATTGGATTAAAAAGGTTGATGAAAGATTTACTCCTTTTGAATGGATTTCAGGAACCCTAGGAGGTAGTTCAGTCCAATCAAGGTTAGATGGAACAAATGAGAAATGATCTACATATGATATATCTTTATAGTGTAATGTTAAAGAAGAAGAAGAGGTTTGATGTCTTATCTTTAAAGAGGCTCCCCTAATAAGTCTCTATGGATTTGGTAGAGGGTTAACAATCTCATAATCAGAGTGTGATCTAGTATGCTTAAAAAGAGCCAGCTTGAAACAGTGGAATCACCAGGTGAAAGTTTTTGACCTATATCTAATCATTTATTCACCTTAAAGGAAAAGGGAAGAATCGTTGCCCAAGGGAAAATAAAACTTTCAATCATTTGCTCCCCAGAAACAACACTAATCTCATGTTGTCCTTTGAGATAACTCTAGGTCAATTAGTTATGCCAAAGCATCTATAATGTTTTTTTTATTTTAAATGGTTGGATGAATAGTGAACAATTTATAAACATGTTCTTCAAACTTAGATAGATTTCCAAGTAAAATAAAAGGTTGTTCTTTAACTGCACATAGTTAATTTGATTTTAATGGGTTGTAAAATTAGAATATGAAGTATAATTCATTTGATATTCAAACTAAATGCTTAATAATTATAAGAAGAAATTAAGAAAGCAGTGTTTTCTTAATCAACCAAATATAATTAAAATATTTATAGATATCTAATGTAATTTATAATTAAAGAGGAACTTACAATAACAAATAGTTTTTTCTTACAATAAAAAACAGCTTTATAAATTATTCTCTTTTTATAAACACAATTTCATAGAAGATCCAAAATGAGACTGAAACTCATTTAAATTTTGAATCGGATAACTATAAAAGACTTATTTTTTATGAAGAAAACATAATGAATGAACAACATGAAATATAACTCACAGAGAAATAGACCATATCAGAAAATCCATAATCCTTTATTATTCCAAAAACAATGCTCTAGCTTAGTACAAATATGCTTGATAGTTTGTTCAAGGGTTCAACCCATAATAACTCAAAGAAGAGTTATTTAAACAAAAATATGAAAAATATCTACATTTTGTTGGAACAGTATACCAAAATAAGACAAAATTACAAAAATAGGACAATATTGTAGGAACCGAGGAACTGCTGAAGAGGTGGCTCTATCTTTTGGGAATTGGCTAATGATTTGGCTTGAAAAAGTTGATGAGTTGTCATACTGTTAGGATAAAAAATTACTCAATTATTTCACACAATTGATCCCATCTTTGTTCACTTGGGATTTCCATATTCACCATCTTTCTAAATGTTTCATCCACTTTAGTATACCTCTCTCAATTTGGCTTGGTGAGAAATAAATGTTTAATTTGATGCATGATGATTAAATCAAACTCCAAGATTTCCAAAAAGGCCTTCCATGTTATTTTTCCTTTGATTCCTGCAAACTTGGATCTGTCTACTGCAATAGTATATAATTTCTTGCAATAATCTTCTAATTTTATCAAATTATCATTTAGATCTACAATCTTGGTAGTCCCTTTCGATTTAAAACATTAAACTTTGAATGAAACCTTTGGACAGTAACATCCAAGGTTTGACATTTTGTCTCTAACTAGTTAATCAAATTCCTCTTTTGCAAGACCTTCTTAATCTCTAAGATGGTATTTGTTCTATTAGAAATATTTATTCCTTCTAGCTCTTCTCTTCTTTTTGAATTTAACACTTTGATCAAATCTGTGGCTTCTACTGACTTGGTCTTCAAGGCTTCTTTCTGTTCTTCTATCACTGCTTTGCATATGGTGATGAGTTCCTATTGTTCAAAAATAATTTGTATGGATGGCCATACATATGTCATTGATTGGATGATATGTGTCCAAATAGTTTCCTTGGCATGGGCCAAAGTATCTTCCATTAGGGACTCACTTTGTAACTTCTAGATCTTAAGCTCCAATTTGTGGGACTTCTGCATCTCCTGCACATGCAAAGTATCATTCTTGACCTTCTGTAATTCTAAAATTTGGAAATTTTGCAATAACTTATCATTCTCCTGTTTCTGTATGGCCAAATCTTGTGATAATCATGTTGGATCATTTGTTGTTGATGTAGGCTCAATGGGTGTTGATGATGAACTAGGATCTATACCTACAATTGCTATTGGGACTACTATTATATGGAATTTGCATATACGGATAAACACATTTTCCCTAGGTGGGTAGCTACACCTAGAACAACAGGAAGAAAGTAGTTTAAACCTTTCCTATAGTAGATAGATGAGATGAAGGAACTTACTTGTAGTCTTTCGCTTCCTTTATCCCCTTTGAATTGCCTCTATTGCTCCCACTTGAACTAAATCCACTCAATAGGTACCTGTGTCAAGAGAAATAGAAACAACAAAAATCAAAGGATACATGATCTATCTACTATAAACCAATGGAATCGAAGACATTGAAACACATAATTATCAGAGATATGAACAAGAATATGAGAAAAGTAATAAACATTTTATTAATGTATAAGGAAGAGTTTCACCCAATACAGTTCGATCCTATGCCACTCATCCAACTTCAGTCTAACCTTTGTCACACCATAAGCACACCAATCTAGCAACATAACACTACTTGATATGATCTCAAATCTCAAACCAACAATATTTCCCGACAATCTTCAATTTCTAGCCCCGTAATCACTATGATGAGTGCTCAATTTATAGGGAAATGGAGGTGGTTTTGTCATAAATGAGGGTATTGAATGGCCTTATAAACTCAGAGTTAGCTCCCATGGAGCAAGGGATGAGAGTATAGGAGGTTAATTAATCCTTAGCCTATCCAAATTCGAGCTCATAGGAGGAGATAGGGATGGGATCCTTCTAGAATGATCAAGAATCAAGGAATATTCCTAGAACCCTATGCAAATTTTGCTCAATCTCGCCTAGTGCAGGTCAAAGAGGGTCTAAGTGCACTGTAGTATAGGTTTGAATGGGCTTGCCTGCTCTGTAGTGTAGTTACCGCTAACCAAGGTTGCATTGGTGTCCCAAGGAGGCATTTAATCAAGGCTTTAGGCTAGGAAACTTTCATTGATGGAAGCATTCAATGTGATGACTTGTCTAGGGCATGTAACAACTGAATTAGGGTTTGATGAGCCTTAATTGTACTAATCTGAATTTCAGGAGTGATGTACCCAAATAGACCTGTAACAACTATTGTGACTGGAATTATAGTAAGTTGTGATGCTTCCTTCTCCTTTAGCAACTCTTCAATCTACTCTTCCATTTTCTTAAGTTGTATATTTTATTCAATGATAATCTTGAGCATGTCCTCCTTTTGTTGTTCATTTTCTATTATGTCCTTTATTAGAGGATCTTCTATAGAAGGTAACTTCAATTGTTTCTTCAATGTAGTAATGTCTGCATATTTCTTTCTGAGTAAATTTACAACTTTTACATCTTTGGGATCATATCCTACTCTAATTACAAAATCCTCCAATGCCTTTATTCTAATATCTTTGGCTAAGGAAGAAACATTTTCTAACTTAAGCTGAGACTGAACACTAGATAGGGCAGTCCTAAGTTTAGAAAGAGACATAGCTATATTAGTCATAGTGGAAAACAACATCTCACTAGTCTTTCTGTGCATATCCATGTGGTCAATTGGATGAATTTGACTAGTATCAAATGAAAACATAGTGTTTTTTATAATTTTATGGTGATTTTTGAAATGGAATTTTATCTTGCAAGAAATCCATTTTCATTCTACCTTTCTCACTGTCAAAAGTAGAAAGAAGCCTATGCTGGGAAGTTGATGTTTGTTCCTAGAATTGGATGTACACATTGGACTTCAAAGTCTCATTCTTCTATTTAATATCAAGGAACCTTGAAAAGATAATTTGATCATATGAAGAATTGGTTCCTTTGGATTGAATGATTTCTAGAGGCTTTCTAGAAGATGAAGTTGTAAGAGGAGTGGTTGGAACACTGGTTGTAGGAGGAGTGGTCGAAATGCTAACTACTATTGATGTAGAAACTTCTAAATCTCCTAGATCAATTATTATTGCTTGAGTTTTCTGTTGAAGTAACCAAGCCAACCTTTGGCTTCTTCTATTGAAAAATGAATACTTTCATAATCTCCTCAGTAGATGAAGTCTCCTCTCTCACCCTTTTTAGATGCTTTCTCTGAGCAACTGGAGTCTATTCAGTGGGGGTGGATACAACCTATTCATCTACCTCTTGAAGTGTCCCATCAACCGACTATTCTTGATTCATGAAATTTTCTATTTCTAGTCGTGGAGTATGATTATAAGGAGTCATTTTTAAATCAACTCTTAAAGCAGAAATAATACAAAAAGGATCATAAGACTAGGTGAAGCTGGGCTGGAAGTTCATCTTCTTTAACAATGTATCTACTTCAACACTAGTAGATATAGTGTTGCAAATGAATGATCCTATCTTTGCCTTGATATTGGATTGAGATTTCCTTTTGCCTAAGACAAAATGCAGGTCATCCAAGTTGATCATTTGCCTAATATATTCTAGAGAAAAGTTTCTCATGGGAACATATTTTGGCAGCTTGTATGGTGCAGGATCACAACCATATACTCTTATCTCTGTTTAATTATTGTATAAATACTAGTCACTAGTTTTAGTTTTCTCACTTAAGTGTAGAATCCTTTTTATCTCATATCCAATCCTTGGCTTTGTTTGGCTGTTGAGGAGTTTTGCAACTGGATGTATGAATGTATCTACAAATTCTGAAAATGAGGAGCTGGTAGAAGTTGTCCTAACTATTTATGTCCAATGAATCATTGATTGATTCACTCCTTGTTCATCCTGTTTGTTGAGCTTGATAGGCAAAAGATCTCTTTATTGAAAAAGAAACATGTGAACAATTACAAAGTTGTAACTGAACACTCCATGTACAGTAAAATTCATGAATTGTTCATGTATATTATCAACCAGGAATTGGCTATAATTATACATGAATGTAGGTTGTTGATCTTCGTTAAATATGGAAAAGAAACCAAGGATAGTTTCATCAACAGACTCGTCATCTGGAGATCCTAATAAGTAGGAAATAAGAGAAATGCAATGTCTGGAGGCTTCAGGAAACATGGAAGATGAGTAGGGTGAATTTCTTTTTGGTAATTATGCATCCTCAGGTAAAAGGATTTCAAAGATTTGGGCTCTTTGTGGAAAGGTTAACTTATTGTATAGATCCGTAAGTGTTGTTGGTGAAAAACGGCTAAGAGAGTCTAATTGAGGGATCAGGGGCATCTAGTTTATGGTTTTAGTAGAGATGGTGATAAAAATATCTCCATTTTGAGGCACCATTGCTCTTTTTACAGGCTCATATTTGGTTGCACCGGGTAATTAGGTCAGGGAAATCATGTGTTTTTGGGAAGCTGAAGAAAGGTAACAGAGATTCCCAGAATCTAATTGGGTCTTGTTGGTCAAGGCATTTATGTTTTACCCATAGCTGCAATTCATGAAAGTTGAACTTGCACTAGGAATCTGCAATCTTGAATAGGTAATCAACAAGGGGAACATGGTCAAGATTGGGCTAGGTGGTAGTAATGGTGCTTTCTTCTACACTTTGTTTTTTATCTTTGCCTTTTGGGGCCATGCTAACAAAAACAGAAGAAAGAGTGATCAACTGAATGGATTGGTTGGATAGCAATAAGTTCTAAGCAAGAAACTGTTTGGCCTGCAAATAATAGTAAAAGTCAAAGAAAAGAGACAAAAATATAGGTATGGGTTTATTTATAGCATGTCAGGAAGGGCTAACAATTTTATTTATGATCATAGAAGTTTTAATGCACAGGAGTGGAGCTGCAACAGGCGAATAGAAATGGGTATGAAAGCAGAGCGACGAACACGTGAGATCGCAATGGGTAGGATGACTAGGAAATGAGCAAATGAAGTGGTAGAATTGGGTTGGTTAAGGGATATCGGTCAAGGCGCAAGATGGAGGATTGTAGGCGGAGGGAAAGCACAAGTGGTTTATGGAGGGGTTAGTGAACGGTTTGTGGTTTTGAGCGAGCAGGCAGTGGGGGGTGGGGGTGTGGACTAATGAAATGGTGACACATAAGGTCGAGGCGTCTGCCATTAAAAGCACTTTGCAAACCCACCCCGCTCCTCCCCCCCCCCCCAACGCATTAACTTGAAATGGTTGAGGGAGGTGCAGAGTTTCTCCACCGTCGTTGATCATGGTAGGGAGTAGATCGACCATTGATTTATGTGCTCTTTTTATTGAAAGCCGACAAGACATTTTGTTTGTTAGCTACTTTGGCCTAAACAATATATATGCGCCATATACAATAATTTCTAATGTAAAAACATTATAAGAAGGATTAATGCCTTATTGAGGAAATTAATCAATAATTAATAAAAAAATAACGTTTTTTACAATGTTGCGCATTTAAATGAGCTTCCCTTTCATTTATTCTATTTATTTGAAATTGAAGCTTTTCTTTTCTTTTCTTCCCTAACAATTTTATTTTCTTTTTCCTTCTTTCTTTCGAGCAACTAACTCCTAACATTTTATTGACATGGATGCATATAAAATATATAATTGTCCTAACAATTTTTTTTTCTTTATTTTTCATCCATATCATAACTTAACATTTTGAATTTATTTTTGACTAACATAATAACTTATCAAAACCAAATAATGTTACAACAATATGTGTTACCCTAGCTCTGACAATTGCAATATATTTCGAATGCGATACAATTATACTGTAGTTGATAGTTTGATCGGGTCCATCGCTTATAGAAATCGGATATCAGCCACACCGCGTTCGCAAACCACAATCCTTGCGAGTTCCTATGGATTGTGATTTGTGATGGAGTTGTCGGTTCCGATACTTTATGGCTACTGTGTGACAAAATTTTCACCCATTTAGTGCTATTTGGAGCGAAATTGTAGGATAATGTCGGAAATGGTGCAATTTGTGGAGCGAATATTGGGAAAACTAGGAGAGGTCATAACTTCTTTAGTTCTTGACCAAATTCAATAAAAAAAGAGGCTAGATAGTTATTTTTGGATATTCTAAACTCATGGGAGGAGGTTTCAGAAGCATTGGAGCATTGCAAACACATATTTTTACACTTTTGAGCCTAATAGAGAGGCCCAAGCCATTGGAAGTTGGACCAAGGAGACGTAGCCCAAAACGGTGAACTCATTTATCATGTTCATGTTGTAATGTTTTTTTGATGATGTTTTGCACATGTTTATGTTGTTGTTCAACCTCTTATTTATGTTAAATTTCTCATAAAATTAACATAAAAACTCATCATTTCACTTGCAAAAATCCATGAATCCTTAAGCACAACAAAAGCATTTTGTTTCTAATCTGATGAGGATCTTAGCATAGACATATAATATTCTAAATCATATCATTTAGTATTAGAGCACTAGGTTTGCTTTGTGAAAGAAGGATTTAACTGTTTGCAAGTTTATGTCATGCTTACAAGGTTAAAACTCATAAGAGGAGAAGGGAAGTTGGTTGGAAGCCCTGAAGTTGGGTCAAGGGGAAGGAGAGCAAGGTTGCAACAATATCCAACACTAGTTCATCTTCAAGTTCCAGTTGAGACTCCAAATATCATGTCTCATGAAGGAGAACCTACAAACATCATAGAAGATGAGAATACCTTCAAAAAGGCTTTCTTTGATATGACAAAGATGGTTAAGGTCCTCTATGAAGAGAGGAATACCAGGCTACAAGGGGAAAGTTCCAAACCTCCCAAAGGAGAAGTTGCTTCAGGAGGAGGTCATGGAAAATGAGGTAATTGAAATGGAGACAAACCTCCACCCTCTCCACCATCTTCTTCATCTTCTTCTTCACAAGCATATTCACCCTCTTCCACTAACACAACCCTTACTCATATTCATCATCATACTTCAAAAGGAACTGGTAAATAAACTTTTTTTAAACTTGATGTTAATTTGAGTTTCCCATTTATAATGGTGAAGTGAATACAGAAAACCTTGATAATTGGATTTGTCAGTTGGAGGTCTATTGCATGATTCAAAAACTTCAAGAGGATGACATAAAGATTCATATATATTTCTTGAGAATGGAGGGTGCAACACTAGTATGGAAATTAAAGACCCAAGAGGAGATTAAAAAACATGGTAAGATCTCAATTTCTTGGAATGATTTCATTACTGAAATCAAAAGACAATTCTACCCTCTAGCTTATAAGAAAAAATCCATCATGAATTGGTGAAAATTTAGACAGCTTAAATGTCAAAATGTGCAAGATTACACCCAAGAATTCTAGAAAAAGGTCTTTGATGTTAGGTGTATTTTTGCAACCACGGGACACATTGTTGAAGTACATAGGGGGTTTACACAGTTACCTTAGGTATACTATCTTAATGTTTAATCCCAATAATCTAGATGATGTGTGTGTCTGCAGCCACTCATCTTGAGGCAAGAGGGAAAAACACCCCAGAAGAAGGTAGTAAAAATCCATTTAAGAGTAGAGGAAAGGAAAATAGTTTCAAAGGGAAGGCAAAGAAAAATGCATCTATCAAAAAAGAAGGAGAGAAATTTACATGAAAACATTGTTCGAGGGAGGGTCATGATGAAACTCATTATTGGAAGCTTCATCCAAAAATGATACCAAAGAGAAACAACAATAATGGAAAGCAAAAGACAACTACAACCACTCAACAAGATATGGGATCTGATTTGGGCGATGAAACTAAAATCACAGCCATGGGGTTAAAAGGAAAAGAATTCATTGCTAGCACTAGTTCTTCAAACTCACAAAATGAAAATCCAAATGAAAAGAGGAGAATAGAATTTTTTCACATAAGGGTGATCTCAAAACACAACAAGATTGATACACTTTTAGATAGTGGATCTCAAGCCATTCTTATCTTTGAAAACATTGTCAAAAGTTTAAACTTGTAAATCATTCCACATCATAAACCATATCCACTTGGATGGGTGTGCGACAATGCGCAATTGCAGATTACTATAAAGTGTAAACTGAAATTCACCATTACTGCAAATTTCATAGATGAAGTGGAGCTTGATGTTGTTATGTTAGATATATGTGGCATAGTTTTTGGCAGCCCATACCTTTATGACAGAAAAGATATCTTCCATAGACATGAAAAAAATATCATTTATTCAAAGATGGAGTAGAATATATTGTGAGAGCTCATAGCAACAAAATAAATCTTTCACTTGTTAATGCAGGGTAGATGAAAAGACTAGTGAATTCAAGCAAGAATTTCGTGCTTCTAATGATCAAACTCAAGAATGATGTTGATAATGAAGCTTTTAAAAGTTGTGATTCAAATTTGAAATCTGAATTGGTTGATGTAATTAACCAATATGATGAGATGATTCAAGAACATGACATACAATTGCAGCAAGATTGTCGTCTTCCTAACATTAGCACGTATAGGATGTCGGAGATGGAAAGCACAAAAATTAACAAGAAAATTTAAGAGTTGTTGAATAAAGGGACCATTAGACCATCTTCCTTGCCATGTGGTTCACCTATTTTCTTACTGCCAAAGAAGGATGGAACATGGCACATGTGTGTGGACTTTCATGCATTGAACAAAATTACGGCAAAGAGTTTTTACCCACTGCCCAAAATAGATGATTTACTTGATCAATTGAAATATGCAAATTATTTTACTAATCTAGACTTAAGAAGTGCCTGCCATCAAATTAGAATAGTTGAAGGAGACATTTGGAAGACAACATTCAAAACAAAGCAAGGATTGTTTGAATGGCTAGTTATGCCTTTTGTTTTATGTAATGCTCTTACTATATTCCTGTGTGTGATGAATGATGTGTTGAGGCCATTTATTGATGAGTTTTTCATAGTCTACTTAGATGACATCTCAATTTTTAGTAAATCTCGTGATGAACATATCATGGATGTAAGAAAAGTAGTTGATGTCTTGAAAAAAGATAGTTGTATCTTAAGATGTCAAAGTGCGAGTTTGGAAAAACTTCTTTAGTTTACTTGGATCATATTGTTGGAGGATGTGAGTTGAAAATAGATAACTCCAAGGTTGATGTCATTGTGAATTGGTCAAGGCCCAAGACAATTACTGAGGTAAGAATTTTTTTGGGAGCATCCCAATATTGGAGGAAATTTGTTGCTAATTTTTCTCTTATAACTGCTCATTTTCATGCATTGAGAAGTGTGAAAAAGGTTTTTCAATGGGGAGGAAAACAGAAAAAGGACTTTAATGCATTGAAGGAAAAGATCAGTACAACTCCACTACTTTCACTTCCAGACTTGAGACAGTCATTTGAGATTCAGACTAATGTTAGTGACTACACCATGAGCGTAGTCCTCATGCAAAATGGTAAGCCTATATTTTTTCATTTAGAAACCTTTATTGGTGCAATGATTAACTATCCTACATATGATAACAAATTGTATGCATTGGTGAAAAGTGTGAAAAAATGGAAACACTACTTGATGGGTAAGGAAACATTCATTCACACTAATCATCAACCATTGCAATAATTGCAATCATAATCAAAGTTGCAGCAATCAAGGCACTTCCAATGGATGGGTTTTCTTGAACAATTCCACTTGGTAATTAGGTATAAGAAAGGTATCTACAATAAATTTGTCGATATTATTTCTAGGCATATTGTTAGTGCAACTACTTTACTCAAGCATAATTCTATTTTACATGAAATTTATATTGAGCAATATGCATTAGATAATGAATTTCAAAATGTTTATGCAATCTTGAATCAAGGCAACTAAGTAGAGGAATTGGATTATCATTTGCATGATAACTTGTTGTACCATCTTGGCAAGATTTATATTCCACAGGGAGAGAGAGTGAACATCATAAGAAAGGCACATACTTCTCTTATTACTGGTCATTTTGGTGTAAGTAAGATGGTGGCACATCTAAAAAGGTATTGTTGTTGGCCTCATATGCTTGAAAACGTGTCTCATTTTATTAAAGGATGTTCATTATATGCAATCAGTAAGCCTAACAATAGGAAGTTAGGATTGTACACACCACTTATGGTTCCACTCGACCATGGGAGGGTGTTTCTACTGATTTTATATGGGGTCTTCCATTGTCAAAAATAGGTCATGATTATTTGTATGTAGTTGTGGATAGGTTCAGCAAAATGTGTATTTTCATGCCATGTAAAAAGCAAGTTACAGTAGAACAAACTAGTCAGTTATTCTTTCAAAATGTTTGGGTGCATCTTAGTTTTCTCACATCCATTGTTAGTGATCAAGATTCTTTCTTTATTGTGAATTTTTGGTCAAGCTTGTGGGGATTCATGGACACCAAATTGAAAAATATTACAACTTTTCATCCACAAATAGATGGTCAAACATAACTGGTGAACACAATAGTGATACATCTTCTTCATGGGTATTGCAGCAAGCATCTTAAGTTGTGGGATGGACATTCTCACTATATTTATCATGCTTACAACCGAGCCAAGCACTCTTCAACTCAAACTTAGCCATTTGAGGCATTCTTGGGATAATTTCTTAAATATCCTTTGGATTTTACTTTTGGCAAAGATGTTGCTATTGAAGGTCATAGTGACATAGACAAAGTAAGAAAGTTCATTGAACAAATCCAATTAGTACACCAAAAGGTTCAAGAAAAACCTAATAAAAGCCAAGGCAAGTACAAAGAAAGGCATCAAAATCATCATCAAGGTCACAAGTTGCAAGTTGGTGATGAAGTTTGGCTTCACATTAACAAAGAGAGGCTTCAAGGAGAAGGTAAAAGCTAAAACCAATTAGATATGGTCCATTCAGAATTTTGGAAAAGATTCGTAACAATGCCTTCAGGTTGGATTTTCCTTCATATATGAAAATGTATGTTGTTGTTAATGTTGATAATTTAAGGTTGTATGAGCCTCCTTTGATTGAATATCAAGGAGAGAATATTAAAATTCCATCTATTGAAGACTGTTCTCTATAATTCCTTGATGAGCTGCGGCAAGACATTATACTTTACACAAGAACAAGGACATCAAAAAGAGGAAGTGGAAATTATTTTCGATTGGGGATCAAGAATACAAATCCTTTAAAAGAAAAATGGATAAAGGTTGGAAAGGTGAGGGAACTATGCCCTCACCTTCTGAACAATTGAAAGTCATCTTTTGGGGTTCAAAAGGCTTCTAGTAGGGAGGAGTGATTAGGTGATCAAAATTAGGCTTAAACTCAAAATGGTAGAATCTCAATCATCATAGCTTCAGATCGAAGTTCTCATCATCCTGATTCTGACGGTGTGAACGACACTCGAATATGAGCTCATATGTAGAAGTTAGAGCAAGTAAAATTGCAGGTTTGACTTGCACAGATGGCAAGAGAAGATGACATGGTAGGAATCTTTAGCAAATGGGGAAGAACCAAGTGGTAGGCTTCCATTAGCCCCATATTTTACAAATCACATGTTGGAGGTAGGTTGGCATTAAACAATTGGCCCTAGAGCAAGCTAAGGTGCTTTGTGATAATTGCAATCACAAATCGCAATAGGGAAGGCATTAAATAATCAGCCCTAGAGCAAGTCAGGGTTGCGATGTGATGATTGCAATCTCACATTGTAGAAGGGAAGTGTTACAGAATCAACCCCCATAGAATCATGTTGTGATTGTGATATTGCAATCACATATCACACAATGAAAAGTCTCATTATATGTATTACTCCGGCTTCACCGATTGTGAAATATTCCATATGTGATACAGTTATACTGCAATTGATAGTTTCACCGGATCCACCACTTATCACAATTGCATATACCCACGCCATGTTCACGAACCATAAGACCCACCAGTTCTCGTCGATTTCAATTTGCGATGGATCTCTCAGTGCCAATAGTTTATGGCCAACATGTGGCAAAATTTTGGCCCAGTTAGCACTTTTTGGGGTGAAATTGTAGGATGATGCTGAAAATTGTGCAATTTGTGGAGAGAATATTGGGAAAACTACGAGAGGTCAAAACTACTTTAGTTCTTGACAAAATTGGATTAAAAAGAGAGGATAGATATCCATTTTTGGATAGGACTCATGGGAGGAGGTTTCAGGAGCATTTAAGTGTTGTAAACACATATTTTTACACTTTTGAGCATAATAGGGAGGCCCAAGCCATTAGAAGATAGACCAAGGAGACGCAACCTAGGAGGGGTGAACTCCTTTATCATGTTCCTATCCTAATGTGTTTTTTATGATGTTTTGTACATGTTTATGTTGCTGTTCAGTCTCTTATTTATGTTAAATTGCTCATAAAATTCACATAAAAACTCATCATTTCACTTGCAAAAATTCATGAATCCTTAAGCACAACGAAAGCATTTTTTTTGTAATCTAAGGAGGATCTTATCACAAAAATCTAATAGCCTAAATCAAATCATTTTGGTACTAGAACACTAAGTTTGCTTTGTGAAAGAAGGATTTAATTGTTTGCAAGTTTATGTCATGTTTACAAAGTTAAAACTCAAAAGAGGAGAAGGGAAGTTGGTTGGAAGATATCGATAGCTAGTTCTCAATTTTGCAGTTGTACAAAAGCCTCAATAATCCCTCACAAAATTCTCTCCTTTCTCTGATTAATGCGATAGGATCCACTAGTTTCTTCTGAAACCTCAAGTATTTTCTCAAGTCCATTTGTATCCCTCCCTCCTACTAGATTTAGGTTTGGTATGGGGGAAAGCTAGAGTTGACTTATAGGAGTTGGGTGGTTCCCACCTAGTTTTTCTATTCCTATGTTAAAATATTTGGCATGGGATAATATTTTCCAAGGAATATTATAGGGAAATCTACACATGTTCCTAGTTAGTATGGGAGAAATAATTCTTTTATAGGGATGTACAATCCATGGGATAGTTATGCATTAAGAGGAATTCCTTTCTCTAGAGGTTTTAATGCCCTTGGAGGGGCTAACTTATTTTTGGGAAATGTCCTCACTATGCCTACAAATCACCTCGCTTACAATAGTTCTTTTTCACTAAGAGGTCATCCTTCTAGTGTCAAGTATAATCCCATTGGCAACCATGTTTTTGGGAGTTTATTTTTCCTTAAGTAAAATAATCCTTTCACTATGACAACCAATCTAGGGGTCCATTACCTAGGGTCTAATAATCCTTTTGATCATCATCCTCCTTCTAGAAACTAGGCTATGGATGGACCCCAAGGTATGTCTAGGGGTCCATATTTACCTTTAGATGTAACATTCCTAACTTTCTACCCCTTGTTTTTGTATATGTAGTCATAATTTTAAAGGTCATTGTGGAAACCATGATTGGTTGAGAAAAATGTTGTAAACAATTCAAGTATTAAATTGTATTCTTGAAATAATAAAAATATGAAATTTTGGCCTAAATCGAGGGAAAAACATATCCAAGTCTAAGGGGGAGGAGAGAAATGGGAGAGTAGAGAGGTGAGGATAATGTCCTAAATTTCAAAGATAGAGGAGGTGGCATATTAGACCAAGCAACCACCTGACACATGGAAAATACGTGATTGGATGGAGGAAAGTGCAGACATTTTGTCCCAAGACATGAGGGAAGTCAAAGTCATAAATATCACAAGATACAAAGGGCCTAGAGGAAATATAAGTGGTAAAAAGGAAAAATGAGTGGAGAAGAGAGAATGATAGAGAAAGAAGTGTGAGAAAATGGACATGAATCACAAGTGAATTGCTAGAAGGGAAGTTGAGCCATGTGCTCTAGGAATGTGATGTCTTCCCCTGTATTGATGTGTTGAGATCATTGGACTATGCATGTCCAAGCCAGACTAGATGGTGGGAGGATCATAAGAGGACTCAAGAGTGCTTGATGAGTAAGATAATAAACCACTAAGTGCTTGTTGATAAAGATGATAAACAACTTAGTGCTTACTGAATGGGATGATAAACAACTTGGGTGCTTGTTGTAAAGTTGATAAATCACTAGGTAGGGTGAACTAAGCCATTGTGATGCTTGATGTGAGGTTGATAAACCACCTATATAGTGGGATACATATTCATGTAGTTATTGCTTTGAAAATATAGCTATAAACCACCTAGATATTGGAGTTGGATTCCTAGAACTAATAAATTCCCTAACTAAGCCTTCCCTTAAACTTTGGATCCAACTCGAGGGTAGTCAATTGCAAAAAATACTCTAGTGTAGTTGGCCTATGATTGGGTGGAGAGTCGAATTACCTCCTTCAATTTATAGCCATGTCAATTTATTTAGAAAAGTATAATGGCTTATGCATGAATGAACTATTGGTAATGAAATTGTCTAATATATTATTGGCAAATTTATGGTTCATCATTACTCATGGAAGGTTGCTAAATTCATTTCATGTTCATGGTGAATGAATTGTCTCATATATATCAATCTATATGTTGAACTTCTAGCACTATGTGATGTTTATTATTTTCATAAACTACAGGGTTGGTATATGATTATGCTTGGTTGTAGGAGGTATCTCCATGAACTTGTTATTATAGGTCTTTTCCAACTATCTAATATGCCTATGAATCGAATGGCTTATTCCCACATTTAAGATTATCTCACATGGTGGGGAGGTAACCTATCTGATGGATGTTAAATGATGATTTAGCTTGTGTTAATATTCACTTGGTTAAAGAGTCATGCAATGATGCTATAGTTTATACATACTTGTGTATTGTTGAGAGATATTGATATTCTCTTATGAAAGCTCGATCGAAAGCTTTCTTGTGAAATCTAGCCTTTGGAGCCCCTTATTTATTTTTCTTAGAATCTATTGTAAGTTGAGTTTTGTTGGTACCCTATAGTTGTTCTAGGAATGGCATAGCACATATGAAGGTTTTTCCTCAGAATTTGGCCATTTTTCTAGAGATTCAATTTTTTTGGAACTAATCATGGTCTTCAGGAAATTCTGGTAAATTTCCTTAAGTTTTCTTTCTTTTCAATCCATAGTAGAAATATATAACTCATCTATGACCATATGTTCCTATTAATGTACCCTATATCTAGGTTTTATACTTCTTCATTTCCCAACTTTTAATTGTATCTAGATACATCTAGGAGAAGATTACAATGCTTTTCTCAAGCCCAAGCAACCTCTGCATTATCTCTATCTGTCTCACAGCTTCTTAGACAAGCTCGAGCCAATACTTAAGTAGTTTCTTTCTTGACCAATTCCCTATTTACTTGCATTATTTCCTTGGGAATTATCCCCCTAAAAAAGGGAAATTCCTCAAAGGAATTGTGTAATCCATCATAGGCCTTCCTTTGACTACATGCACCACCTATACAATTCGAATGATCATACAATATATAGTACATTGTCCCTAAACTCCAATCTCAACTAGGTAACTCTTAGATCTGACATGCATAAGTTATTTATGAGTGAATCATCAATTAACTAGTTGATTGATGCAGGCAACACCACACTACTAGACCTCCCACTAGTTCCTCCAACAGTTGGAACTAGTTTAACTGACTTTAACTCCATTAGACTAAATTAATTAATCACAACCCAAAATAAACTCAACCAATGGTCCTATAATGTAGGATACACTCTACATGACTCAAGTTAGACCCTCAACCCAAATTAACTAAGCCAACTAGGTCAAATTAAGTTAGTTAACTAATACAAGTTATCATAAGATGTGGAATTACAATTTTATTCCTAATTTAATTCAAGGAAAAAATTAAATTAGGATTTTTTTGTTGCATTTTCAACACTCCCTTTCGACAAGAAAGGGATTATCTGCTACCTCAATATTTCCTCTATGAAAATCGAATTTGCATATTGACAATGCCTTTTTAAAAATATCGGCATCTTGTTCTTCTGTAGGAATGCACTCTTGCAACATGATTCTCCTCTCCACACAATCTCGTAGATGGTGATACTAGATGTCGATATGCTTGGATCGATCATGAAAAATTGGATTCTCAAAGAGCTTGATATAACTCTAATTTTCACAATAAATCACTACAAGATCCATCTGTTGACCAAATGACACAACAAGGATCTTCCTCATCCAGATAGCCTTACAAGTTGCTTGACTAGTAGCCATGTACTATGCTTCTGGCTAACTGATTGCAACTGATCTCTACTTCCTGTTGTATCAAGAAACTACTCTTGACCCAATACTAAATATTCCCCATGATGTGCTCTCCCTATCGGATGGATTCCCTACCCAATCTGCATCTGTGAAGCCTTGAAGATTCACTCCCTCTGTTCATTTGTGCCAAATACCAAATTGAGTGGTGCCTCTAAGGTATCTCAACACATGTTTAGCTTCCTTCCAATAGTGTTTGGTTGGATTAACCATTTTTTGACTAAGCTGGTTAACTGAAAAAAATATGTTCAGTCGTTTGTTCACCAAATACATAAGTGAACCCACAAGTTCTCTATAAATAGTAGCCTCCACTACTTCTCCCGAGGTAACATATTCCTTCCTCCAATTCCTTGCTAAAGGAGTCTCCATGGGTTTGTTGCTCTCCATGTGGAACTTCTTCACTATCTCATTGGAATACTTTCCCTGAGAGACAAACATTTCCACATATCCTTGCAATACTTCCATACCAAGGAAATAATGCATGAGCCCCAGGTCCTTCATCTCAAATTCTCTTGCAAGATCCTCTTTGCAAGATTTTACCAGCGTCTCATCACCGTTAGAATTAAATTATTGACATATAATACTATAATCAACAATTTACCTTCAACCACAATATGGTAAAGGTTTGCATCTACTTCAATTTTGGTGAAGCCCAACTTGGTGAAACAGTTGCCAATCCTAATGTACCAAGTACGGGGTGCTTGTTTCAATCCATACAGTGCTCACTTGAGTCTACACACATGTGAATCTTTATTAAATGTTTCAAATCCTTCCGGCTGGTCATTGTACACCTCTTCCTTAATCACATCGTTGAGGAATGTTTTCTTCACATCCATCTAATGTATCTTCCATCCCATCTGCACTAAAAGTGCTAGAATAGATCTTATTGAAGAGTACCTTACTAATGGATAATAGGTCTCCTCGTAATCAATTATCTCCACCTGAGAGAACCCTCTAGCCACAAATATGGCCTTGTGTTTCTCCACACTCCCATCTATTGCTTGCTTTACCTTGTAAATCCATATGGAACTCACCACTGACTTGTCTTCTGGTCTTGGGGCCACTTCCCAAACATCTTTTCTGATAGTGGAGTCACACTCCTCAACCATGGCATCAACCCATACTAGTTTTTTCGCTAATTCCTCTAATTAGGATGGATCAATCTCTACACTCTTTCTCATCAGATCAATGTAGCCAGTGTACTGATCCGATGACCTCCTCTACCTGCGTTGTGATGTGGGTGCTCCCACATTCCCTCTAGCATCATGCATCAATCTATCAACCTCTCTAATGTGCTTCCTTCCATCTCTAGAAGTCTCTGCATGAGTGGGTTCTTCCACTCTCTCCTCCTACATATGTGGATGCTCCACATCATCTTGAGGTTCCTCCTTTGGAGCTAAAATCTCCTCTTCTCCATGCAACTAAAACTCCCTCTCACAGTAACATCTTATGGCCTTCGCTTCATTGAACTTCACATCTCTGTGAATCAGTGTCATCCTATGAGATGGTAGGTACACCCAATATTTTTGAGGTGTATCAATGTACCCCACAAATATGCCTAACTCAACTATCGGTTCTAGATTTTCCCTTGCATCCTTTGTAACATGACAATAAATTGATGAACCAAAGATCCTGAAGTGTGCCACATATGGTTTCTTACCTAAAAAATGTTCTTCTGGTGTACTCATCCTGATAATTTGATGAGGAGTTTTGTTCTACACATATATAGTTGTGTTTCATGCTTCATCCCACAACTGCAACAGTATGCCTTAATCATGTAACATTGCCCATGCATCTTCCACAATACTTATGTTCTTCCTTTCAACCACCCCATTCTATTGTGGGTTATGGGGTACAATTAACTCTCGTCGAATGTCTTCTGATGCAAAAAATTTCTTGAATTTATTTGACACATATTCTCCATTGTTATCACTCCTAAGAACTTTAACTTTCCTGGTAGCTTCTTTCTCAACAAGTGCTTTAAATTCACAAAATTTAGAAAATGTCAGATCTTTCTTCTGCATGAAAAAAATACAACATTTACTTGAGAAATCATCTACAAATATTACATAATACCTGTGTTTTGTCGTGGAGGATGTCGAGAATGATCCACACACATCTGAGTGAAATCTTTCAAGGATCTCTTGCACCAAATTGTCCTTATCATGAAACATAGCTTTGGTGTACTTCCCCGATGTACACACTTTGCATGTATCTCTTTTCTCTAGTGCAGCCTTGGTAAGTCTTTTAGAAATCTATTGCATGATGTTCAAGGCTTTGTGGTGCAAGTGACCCAATATTCTATGTCACAACTCACTATTGTCTCTTGTCTACACCTTCTCAACTTCTGTGCTCAAAGAATCATAGTCTTGTACGTCCAATTTGTAGACGAAGGAAAGCCTTTCCCTTGATAAATATCACATCATAGCCATGGTCCTCCAACATAGCAACTAAAACCAAATTCTTATTCAAACCTATAACATACATGACAAATTTTAATGTGAGAGGGTAACTAGACTACCTCTAAAAAGTGGCAGTATCAATCTCAATTCTGCTATACCTTCCATCATCTCCCATTTCGATGTGCATCTAGAGGTCATTCTCCTCCAAGTCACTAAAGAATTATTTGTTTTCAGTCATATCGAATGAGGCTCCACTATCTAGATACCACACACTACCCATCATCGATGTCACTATGCAAGAGATGAGGGTGAAATCCAACTCAAATTGTGAAGTAGGAGCTTCACCTACCACTCCTCTTGAGGGCTTTTTGGCAGACTTCTTGTGCGAACACTTCATGGCATAGTTTCCCTTTCCCTTTCTTTTCCTTTCTAGCTAAAGTGTATTTCTCCTCATCATCATGCTTAGATGAGGATCCATCTCTGGTGTACCACTAAATCTCTTCTTACACCAAGTCAGACCACAAATGCTCCCACTCTGGTAGCTTCTCCCTCCCATTTATTCAATTTCTCATAGTTGTGCTAGCTCTTGGGAAGGCCTATAAGTGTTAGTAACCAAATCATCTTCAAAAACTATAACACTGACACTTTCAAGCTCATCCCGACATTGGGTGAACTTGGTAAAGTACTTTGGTATTGTTTTGCCCTTCTCCATCTTGATTTTTTTGAACTTTCCCTTTAGTGTCAGCTTCCTGTGGTCACTATTGTTTTGAAACAAGTCTATCAAGGCCTACCACATTGCATATGAAGTATCCTTACCATGTATGTTCAAGACAATATGATCTCAAACTCCTTCTAGGATAATTCTTCTCGCATTTGCAACTCATTTTCTCCACTCTACTAGATCTTGAGCATCAACTACTAGAGGCTTAGGAATATATTTGTCTATGAATTCCTTAAGCTTGTTTTCTTCCAACACTACCTCCATCTTGTCCTTCCAAGAAATATAGTTTGAACTACCCTCAAGGGAATATTCGAGTCTCAATCCATAGAACGACATCTTGGTGGCTCTAAAGTATGATACTAAAAATTTGATTTCACCTCCAAAAGACAAACTCGTATTCTCCTCTTCTCTGATTTCTGCTTTGATACCATGTACAAATTTCTTGTATATTCAAACTTCTTATGTAATATTCTAAAACAAAATACTTGAATATACTCTACTCATCAGCAGAAACAATTAAACGATCACGAAATCATGAAGCATACAAGAGAAATAATTCATCAACACATTACACAATGATTTACTAGGGAAATCCATAGCTAAAAACCCCTTGTATTTTTATATTTCATTAGTAAGAAAATATGAGAAGATTACAATGCTTTTCTCAAGCTTGAGCAACCTCTGCACTATCTCTATCTGTCTCACAGCTTCCTAGACAACCCAAGGCCAATACTTAACCTATTTCTTACTTTCCCAAGTCCCTATTTCATTGCGATGTTTCCTTGGGAACGATCCCCTATTAATTAGGGAAAAACATCAAAGGAATTGTGCAATCCATCATAGGACTTCCTTTGACTACATGCACCACGTATACAATTTAGATGATTATACAACTGATAGTACAATGTCCCTAGACTCAAATCTCAACTGGGAAACTCTCAAATCTGACATGCATGAGTTATTTATGAGTGAGTCATCAATTAACTAGTTGATCATTGTAGGAAGTACCACACTACTAGACCTCCCACTAGTTCCTCCAACAGTCGGAACTAGTTTAACTCACTTTAACTCAGTTATAATAAATTGATTAATTACAACTCAAAATAAACTCAATCAGGGCTCCTATAATGTAGGAAACACTCTACATGACTCAAGTTTGATCCTCAACTCAAATTAACTAACCCAAATAAGTCAAATTAACTTATTTAACTAACACAACTTGTCATGAGATGTGGAATTACAATTTTATTCCTAATTTAATTCAAGGACAAAATTAATTTAAGATTTTCTTGTTCCATTCTCAACACTTGTGACAGTCGAATAACTATTAGGGCCATATTTCTTTTAAGTTCAAGTGTAATCCAAGGGTTTGAGGCATGTCAATAATATATAATGGTGTGACACCCTATATTACTTTGGAACTAGATACAATGTAAAATCATCACTAAACATGATGGGGAAGGCCTAGGTGGGGCTTGTGCTTAAGTTGGTGTGGCAGTGTCACAGGTATTTTCCAAGGACCACATGGATGCCTTTAGGATCCCATTGATGATGTGGACCCAATTAATCTTGTGTGGTATTTCCACATGTCCCATAGGTGGATTCCACATGGTAGTCCCCCTATGACATTGACCCATGCCAATGTTGATGTGGAAATGCCTTATTGCTACCGCATGGCAGTGGTGAGTTGTTGTGAAATTGTGTTAATGTGGAGGTGGGACCATTTTTTGTGACTTTTCATGGTAACATAGAGGCCATGTAGGAGCCACATGACCTTACCACCATCCACTTCTCATCGTCATAACCAATGTGCAATGTATCACAAAATGAGTGATGTTAGTGGAGCAGTGATAGTAATTATCTAAGAAATTATGTATGTCAAGGTTGTCAACTAACAATACTTCCCATCACTCATCTGATTGACCTTCTAACCATATTTGAAAAGATGGATAATGAGATGGCCAAATCGAAAGCCCACATTCATTTCCAGGCCCCCTAGTCTATTATGCATTAACAAGGGGGGTTTGATGAGTGGATTCCCATCATAGGCTCCACATTAAAATGACACCACCTCATGGTGACATTATTGGAGTATTGATTCAATATATGGCTTTCATCTCCCCAGTGACCCCTAAGTCGATTATGAATTAACAAAGGGGGGACGGTCTAAAATGATAAATCAACCATGCCAAACCAATCCTGTTTTTAGGAACCTGGAATTGGAGGTAACATGGAATGGCATAATTCATGGTTCAAGCCTAGTGGGGCCCATGATCCTAGGTTGACATGGAAAGTACCATAGAGACCTGCTAATGGACATGCAAATGCCACGTATGGGACATGAGTGATGTGGAACTACTTGTGGTGACATGGCAAAGCCACACACAAGTTCCATGTGGATGCAACATGGCATCCCATTATTGATGTGGCCTCATTTGATTGGTTAAACTTCAATGGGGCATAGCTT
Organism: Pinus taeda; assembly: GCA_000404065.3. Classification (NCBI taxonomy): domain Eukaryota; kingdom Viridiplantae; phylum Streptophyta; class Pinopsida; order Pinales; family Pinaceae; genus Pinus; species Pinus taeda. The sequence continues at coordinate 131,947 of APFE030935027.1, read as the reverse complement.
TCAATCTTGGATTTATATTGATATAAAATTTATATCACTAGAAAGATCTTGATGAGTTCAATACAGTGGTGGTAATAGAAGTTAATTTTGTAAACTATGAAAAAGGATAATTTTTCGTAACCCCATTTTCATATCAGGCCTTGGAGGTCAGGTCAACTCATTAAGTAACACCTCTTGCGGCCTAAGAGAGTACAAGGGGGTGGGAAGGAGTGTTACAAATTGGTACGAGAGCTTATTTTCAAGCTAGTAAATTTTATTTTTTTTTGAACCTCATAGGCTTCGTATGTCATTAAGGGAACTAGGTATGTGACATCAAACCCATTCAACCAACATTAACTTCCTTTTATATCATCACTCAATTTGTTGGATCTAGGTAAATTGAATAACGAACTCATATGGCATGACCCTTGGTTGCATCCAATGTCTATCAAAATTCCTTTTAATATCTAAAAATTAGATGGAAATCCAAGAGAGAACTTGACCACCCATATCGCCACCTACCATATATGGTGTTCTTATAATTCTTTGGTGGATGATAGTATCAAGTTGAGATTCTTCCAACAAACCTTGATCGTGGATGCCACTAAATGGTACATAAAACTTGATAAGTCATCCTACCATGATTATTCTTCCTTGGCATGAACAATGATAAATCTCTTCCACTTACCTTTGGAGCAAGAGATGAGCATTGATCTCCTATTTGAGTTTAGGAAAGACAGCTCTACCCACATCTCTAACCATATTCATGAGTGGAGGTAATGTAAGTGATCGATTAGGACCAAGATCGTGACTAATTCTTAAAATATGTGTTCACTAGATCCCTTTTATCCCATATTTCCAAGGATGTCACCATGGCGAGGGCAGACACTGAGGACTGGGCCATCTTACGTGCATAACATATTAACTTGATTTTCTTACAATCAAGTAAATTGTATGACATGATTCCTAATTCTCCTTGACCATCAACTATTTCACAACGACCTAAAATAGGACCACATTCTAACGATGTGATTGGTTCTATCTTTCTTGATGTTATGAGTGAGTTTGTTGCTCAACTAGCGAAACAAATTACTACATTGCAAGCCCCTACAACTATGAATGGTTCTCAATAAGTGGCATCTCTTAACAAAATGATTGAGATTCACATAGTGCATCCCATGCAACCGAAGGATTCATAGCAACCTAGTGGGAAAAGAATAAAAATAATACTTCCATCCTTCTCAAGAGACACAACAAACCTAGCCAAACACAAGTGGGGCTATGAATGAACAACTATGTAAAGTCAAGTTTCCTTGCAAAATTTGTTAGGGTGATCATCTTACTCATGAGTGTCCAAGGATGGACGAGATGAATCAATTTCTTAAGAAAATTTGTTGTTGGGAAGTAGACGATCATCTTGAGACATTCATTCCCTACCCAACCACAACAAGAAATGGTTATAACAACTCCTCCAGCACTGCCTGGGGGAATGGGAGGACAAATATTTTAAGGAATCTCATCACATATCCTTATGTCAAATGAGAAAGTGAAATTTTCCACAAGAGTGAATAATTATGAGGCTCCTAATTCTATTTCTTCATCTAAGGACCCTATCACCCCCAATCCATCCAATGGAACTCTAATGCCATATATGCCTTGGGAACTAGTATTTTTCCCAATTACGGTTGTTCTCCATAAGTCAACACACAATCCAAATGATAGGTATACCCAACATTATAGTATTATTTATGATCTAGCCCAATTGCTTTATCTCATGTTTACTTTGGAGGTTTTGTGAAACTCTCCTATATAATGCAAATCCTTGACGGCCACTATTGGAGGGGTTTGTCACTCATAGACAAATTTGATTATGTCTAATGTTGATGCAAGTTGGATTAGGTCATCCTATTAAATAAATTTTCAAATATTGGTGCATAACTATAGTAGAACTATGTGGCACACTATTGTGGATGATGGATCCTCCACTTGTATCATGGCCTCTTCATGTCAAAAATCTCTTGGTTCTTCAACACTCATTCTGTCAAGTACTACCCTTTAGGATTTTTATGGCTACACCTTTTTTATCTTAGGGTGTTCTTCCAACATTTTCCATTGAGCTAAGGGGGGAATATATTGTCATTGATTTAGTAGTAGTTGGCGCTCCTATTGAGTATAATTTTATTCTTATACTTAGTTGGTTTTATGCTATGATCATTGTCATGTCACTTATGCATTCTTCTATTTTCTTATGAAGGAAAGTTCATTACCATTGATCAACAGTGGATCAACTTGAGTATTGTATGCTAACAACCAAAGCAACCACAATGGGAACCAAATTGCCATTTATTGAGGTTAACCCTCCATCCTATGAGAATGTAAATGTGGTATTATTTAAGAGCTCATCATTATTGGTGTTTTCCCTATGTCATCAACTGATATTCTATATAATGGTATTCCTACCATGCACATGATTGTTTCCCTCACCAATGAATCCAATCGGTCACATGAACCGTAGGTAGTTCCATCTCCCTCAAATGTAGACTCATATGGTAAGTACATGATACTTATATATAAGATATTTCGTCATTGGTAGTCATGTCAATACCTCAAAATGTTTATCAAAAACTTCATCCCAATATGGAATATGATTAGGATATTTTTTCCACACAAGCAATCGCTCCACCTATTTCATATGACTCCCTAGAAGACAAGTTCCCTTGATAATGATCCATCCTGGTGTTTGTATATTCAATTGATAATCCAAGGGAGGATATTCCTCATGATGCCTCTATTCACCATGATCAAGAAATTTTAGAGCTTGGAAAACAAAATCTTGAATTAGGCTAGGAAGAATTCGCTAGGTCATCCAATTAAGTGGTTCCCTTGTACCAAGTGAAGTCTTAGATTTCTAGTACTAAACTTGTCAGTAAATTGTCCAATCCATCATTTCCCATTAACAAGTTCCTTGTACCTCCATTATTTTGTGATAACCATCATCAAGGAGTTTCACTAGCTCATGAGACCACTCACCTACTATGTCCTTGGGTTGTTCTTGATAATAATATGATTCTAGGATTCCATTGAAATAATCAACCATTAGGAATGTGGTAATTCAACTCTATGTGGCATGGCATTGACATGGAGTGCCATATGATTCCAATAACAACATAACTTATTAGATTATGTTGTGCCTTGAACATATGTATTTTAGTTTTGGTTTGGTGTGCGATGTGATAAATATTTATCTTTGTGTGTGGGTTGTTTCAGTTCAATTCTTATTTTGCTTGGTGTTTGATTTTTGTTTGTCAGTCACATACTCTTGGCTTGTCATAAGCACTCCCATGATGAGACAAAGAGGTTACATACGTTATTCCTTTAAATATGATGACATTTGTCACATAATTCAACATTTATATAAGCATGCATGTCCACAAACCCTGGATTCTAAATCACATCATTCAAAGACATAAGTAAGAGTCGAAGTAAACATGGATAACATATCATATATGCCAAAAATCCCAAAAAAATATAAATTCACAAAATAAAAAATATATGGTCCTATTTTTACCCAACCCATGTTTTATTTCTTTCATTATGTGATTTAACCATGGGTCTAGTCTTTTTGGATGGTTTTTACAGGAGAGTATGCCATTATTATTATGATATACATTAAATATTTGGTGAATTTTATTTACCTGGGAATATATGGGTATGTCTTTCCCCATTATCTCTAATGTATTATTTAACATGAATTTCATCTTCATTGCACATTATGCCTAATCTCATTATGTTGCAACATCAACCCTTCTTTATTTTAACATCATAACTTGCACAAAAGATCCTTCCTTCACATGGATTCTCTAGTTTAGCAACTATTTTCCATTTTGGTATCCATGTGACATCTATTTATCAACCTAAAATCTCTCCTTTTCACCTGCCACGACTCTTAATCTCACCCTCATTTTCTCCTCTATCGTATTCTAGCTATACCTCGAGAGGATTCCAACAATGTTTTTAACTTGACGTTGTTAATGTGCATTGTCTTATTCACTCATGCATGTTGATATTCCTTGGCCTCATTTCTCATCATTACAATTGCATTGCCCTTGACCCTATTACTAGATTTCACTTGGTGTTGTTACCCTTACTGGAGATACCGTTGCGATGAGTAGGTTTCTTTTTCCAGCCTCTCTGATTCACTTTACTTAGGGAATATCTATCAACTCATAACAAGTTTCTACCCTTTGTACCACTCCTTTCTCTAGGAAAAGCTTCCATAGTATTCCTCTCATGCTCATTAAACATGAAAGTATATCAAGCATCCTTTTGTCTTCTTTTGGGGCTCATTAAATCCTCACAAAAATACACCTTATATTGATCATATTACTACCTCTTATGCAAGCTCATTAAACCATGAAAAAGGCACTCTATCAAGTACCATTTATCTATTTTTTTGGTCTATTGAGCTTACTTATCTTCTCTTTCATGCTCACTAAAATATGAAGGAGATACCAACTAATAAAAACAGAGTGGGGGAACCATCGTGATCATTTATCATTCAAAATGGAAGTTTCATATGTGTCACCATTGGACATGGAACTTGTTTGAATTAGTATCTTATAGATGGGCTTTAGCAAGCCTAAGAGTTATATCATATATATAATTATTTTTACTCATTCATATGGTTACCCTTCTAGTCACTCTGGAGCATGCTTTAATGCATCCTTCATTGTTGCATGATATCATGTGGTGCTTAATAATTAATGCTAACAAGTCACTTTTTTGTTGTGCTATTATATGTTCAAGAGAAGTCCAAACCTCAATTGACCATCTACAATTCTTATTAACCTTTTATAGTTAGCTATCCCTATGCCAACTGTACTTGGTGACTTCATTTATTCACATCACCTCTCATTTTGTTCCATGTTGATTGATGGGATATACATTAAGACCCTCCTTTAACATATATTCTCTTATTGACCTCAGCTCATTATTTAGTATATTGGTCTAGGAACTAGTAGTAACCTCGAGCTTGTAATCCTTAGTGGTAAGCCTCCATGTGATCAATAGTGGACTTACCTCATTGACTCTTGATCAACTAAATCCATGAGTGTTCAATGTCAGCACATTTATTCACACTTTGTGTGTTAGGCTAGGTACCTTAAGACCCATTTTCATCATTGGTGGGTCCCCTCACATCTATTAATCATATACCTCAATGACCAATAATCAAACATTTTCTACCATGCTTGACATCAACTCATCTATTTGCATGTTGTAGATCAATACCATCATGGTTAAGTAGAAGACCGTAGGTTTGGGGACACATCACTCTTATATGGCACCCCTCTCTAGCTACATGATATTTTATACCATATCGTGTACTTTGAGAATATTCTAGGCACCAATCTTTTATATGTCCATAGTCCTACTGATGTATATTGTGACATAGATTTGCATTGTATTTGGTAGTGGCTATGATCTTTTTGTTTGTTGCATAGATTGACTGTATATTTATCATGGCCGTGTATTGGAATTTCATGTCATGGATCTACAACGTGTAGTTTAGAAGCCAAGTTATGTTATTATTTATGCCAAGCATGGGTATGCCTTCCTTAGGAATAATATATTTATGCTAAAGACTTTGGTTGTCAGAGTTTGTCTAATCTAGTCCCTTTATTTTGACTCCTTCCTTGCATTGTGATACTTAATTGTAATGCATTTTGGCCATTAGTAATTTTTTACCTCATGCATCAAGGGGGGTCTATCATAACCCTTTTTGCCACTTTGTTTCAATGAGAGGAACCCATCTCAAATATATTTAGTTGTTAACATGAATGCATTGTTCATCACCCTTGAATGTGCTAAGATAGGCATTCCATCAGTACCATGTCAATTGTCTCCTTGTATGCCATCACTCCCTTGCTAGTATACCTCATGCATAGAGTATACAAATTTCCTTAAGCCTGAGAGAAACCAAGCCTAGATTTTTTATAGAAGTTCCTTCCCAACATGATCAACTTGAATTAGATTGGCACGAGTTGGCTTGATGTTAATAATTGTGGAAGTTTCCTAACTTCTCATGGGCCCAGGTGTCTAGATACATCATCTTAGATGTAGGAAAAGACTTTATAATGAGACTCTCTTAGGGCTGAATGAAGAGGAGAACTTAGTGAAAGAACCTTATTTTGCATAATTACCACTAAACTAGGCCCTCACTTGCAGCATGAATAAGCTCAGTTTGTGTGTGAGAGGAGGGAGGCTATGGAGAAAGGGATCAAAGGAGGATTGACACTGGAAGATATACTTGTTTATTGTATTGTTGTTCTATATGAATGTAAAGTTGATTTCCTTCTCTGCAATTCTGATGTTTATGAGATCATGTTATTTTTATATGATTAAATTTGATTTGCAATCAAACTTTCCTTCTTGGAAAGGAAAAGCATCATCTTTGTTTGGTTATGTATGTGTGCAGGTGTTGGGACTAAGGAGTTGGAGTGGGATGTTTAGTTAGGAGAAAGGCTTTTAGTGGCGACAATAGGTCTACCATCTCTATTGACACACATGGAGTGTAAGGTATGTCTCTACGTCAGCCATTTCCATTCCATGTTTTCCATTCCATGTAAAGGATTGATTGTTATTATATTTAGAAACTATTTGCATTCATCTTGCCCATTGTTTGGTAGATCTTGAGGGGAGATCTATACGACAATAGTCCCTTTATTCTAAGCATAAATGAAACAAACATGTAGCTCTCTTGGCAAGTCCATGCTATGTAAAGTAATGTGAGTGATGGGGTCTTCTTTTCAGATCCCTCAAGTGTCACACCGTATGTATTTCTGGGGAACAAGGTGGTTGCACCTAAAAGTTATATTGGTAGTGGTTAGAATTGACCCTGTGTCATGCGGGTACAACCTTGACCCAAATGTTAATTCCTCTAGCATAAAAAAATTAATGAAGTGAAAAACAAAACATATAATTTAAGCACAATATAACTCCAACAAAATGTGATTTGTAGAAACCTATTCAAGATTCTTTCCCAAATAGCTATTAAACATTAAAACTAAAATGCAATCATGATGTATATAATGACGAATTAATATTTACAAAATTTTGTAATTTAACGAATTTCAAAACAAATCTCATCAAAGATTATGTGGGGTCTCACTGAAATGAATGTCTATCTTTGAGTTTCATTACAACACTTAAGAAAACAGATATTCCCAACATTTATGTAAAAAAACTAACACATCTCATCAAAGATTATGTTGGGTCTCACTCAAATGAATATATATCTTTGAATTTTATTCCGGACACCTAAGAAAATTGATATTCCCAACATCTATGTAAAAGAAACTTTACATTGAGTTCCATTATAACACTTAAGAAAACAACATTTTTGTAAAAGAAACTTTATATTGAGTTCCATTATAACACTTAAGAAAACAAATATTCCTAACATCTATGTAGAAGAACTAACGCATCTCATCAAAGATTATGTAGTCTCACTCAAATGAATGTATATCTTTGAATCTCATTACAACACAAACAGATATTCCCAACATCTATCCAAAAGAAACTTCATATTCTTAAGTTTAAGCTCATTCACAACGTATTTCATCTAAGTAATATGAAATCGATATTTAAAAAATAAATAAAAAGAAAGCAAAACTTATCATATTGCCTATATGTGGAATATTAAAGAGGTTTGACATTATTTAGAGTGGTACAAATGATAGAATCTACGGCATGCATTTAGTAACCAAAGAAGTAATTTTGAGTTTTTTTTAAGTGGAGAATTTATTTTTATTTATTAAAATATTTATAAAATCAAAGGATTAAATTTTTTAAGTGAAAGATTATTTAGTACAAATATAAAGTAATTTTAATGTTTAAGTGATTTTTTTAATGATATATATTTTAAATATATGATATTATTAATATTAAATATTTATTTTATAGATAATTTATTATAATAATATAAAAATTATTTTTTTTAACATTTTTTCTATTTAAATATATATGAAGTTGATATTCATTAAGTTGATAACACAGATTTTTAAAATAATTTATTAAAATATTTTTGGAGAAGTATACAATTAAAACATTAAATATTTTTTTGTACTTCTAATTACTTTATAGTTAAAATTATATTAGGCTATATAAATGAACTAATACGATTGAATTTCTTTCATTTAAACTAAGTAAAACAACTTACAAATCCATTTCGCACACTAAATTTCAAAAAAAAAAAAAATATTTTAAAAAGTACACATGTTAACTTCAAGTTAAACAAAAACATACTTATAGATCAGCTTCACTCTAAATTATAAAATAAAGTTCAAAACTCAATCACTATATTATTAAAAATAATAAAATTAATATATATAAATTTAAAATCTAACCACTGACATTGTACCTAAAATATTAACACTGTAATGTTACTTTACGTCAACTCCATATGATATAAAAGCATGTCTGTATCTCTGATATTTTTGTTTTATCGCGTTCACTGACTCTGCATGGCAATCATTGAAATGGTAAGTGACGTCCTATATGTTCTCTGTGCTTAGAGTTGCTGCTGCAAAGAGATCAACGTACCGCCTGATTAAGCGTTTTTTCAACCATTCCTTTTCCAGCCGCACAGCAATTTCTTTATAAAAAAATACTTGGGAATCTTATTTCTGGAACAACTCTGTTCGTTGTCTCGATACAATCGCGTGAGAATATATCGATATTTAAAAAGTATCTAGTTTTTTTAATTTATTATATTATTATTATTTTTAAGGTAGTTTGATATCAATTTGTTTAAAAGGGGTGCTAGATTTTAGAAGAAGCTTAATTTACAAAGCTGTATATATATTAGACATTTATAATATAGTTGTGTCATACAACTGGAATTTATGTGGAAAAGTTATCATTAAACCCTCTCAACCAGTCTAGATATCGTTCTTGATTTATGTTAATATGTTATTAGCTAGGTTTTTTAGATTTACTAACAATATTTACTTAGTCAAAAATATCAAGGTAGATAATTGTGTTATATAGCCAAACATGTAATAATATGAAATTCTAGATTTACTAACAACATTTACTTAGTCAAAAATATCAAAGCAGATAATTGTGTTATATAGTCAAACATGTAATAATATGAAATTCTAAATTCAGAGCAAGTAAAGAAAAAAAACAACCAGAAAAATTATTAAATACACTTAAGATATTGAGTTTGAGTTTTACCAAGTCTGTGTTATGAAAAAATATATTTATGTTATGAAAAGTTATATAGGAATGAATAACCCATATTTAAATCTCCAAACTAACATGACCAGTACTTCATAAAAGTTATAGTGGTGGGTTGATAGTTAGTTGAAAACTTGCCAGTACTTCATGGACCATCATAACTACTCATAGCTCTTCAAGTTGTTTTTCCTGTAGCAGGATTTGTCTCTGTGCTCCATGGATTGTGTTTCAGTGGAGTCAGCAAATGAAGGGGTAGGCCGTGGCAGTCGATGGTCTTTGCTGTAAAGTTTTGACGCTGTTCTTTAGATATTTGGAAATAAACATAGCTCTAATCACTGTGGAAATAAACATAGCTCTAATCACTGTGAACCATCATTAGATCACCAAAAAAAGGTGGAGCTAGATATATATATATATATGAGAGAGACGATAATACCATGGCTACCTCGCCTCCATCAAAGGGCACGGAAAACTATTTACCCATCCGCTGTAACTTTGCCTAAACTGTAAGTTGAATCCCTGTTTAAAACAACCAGTTGGGAACAAATTTCCAACGTATCAATTATGGCAAGATGCAAGATGATTCTGAGAGTTGCCAAAATTATAATTGTTGTCATAGAATGTCAAAGCAACCCAATTATAACTGGCTGAAAGGTGCTCAGATGCAGTGGAACCGTGGAACCTTAAATTAAAGAAGTTTTAAATTTGAATAAATAAATTATATAT
>APFE030935027.1:86007-104115 GCA_000404065.3 Pinus taeda | reverse complement strand
CCTTTTCCTTTTATGGTTGCAGGGGTATCATTTCCAAAAGAAACTTTCTTTCCTTTTTCTAAAGCAGTATATGATTCAAGTTTTTCTTTATCACCGGTCATATGCTTCGAACATCCGTTGTTGATGTACCATTGATTTTCCTGTCCTTCTGCATACAAAGCTATCCCACATCTTTCTGATTGCGGTTCCTTCATTCTCCATGTTTTGGCACTTGAGGTTTGTTCCTTCTTAGTTGTCTTCCAAAACCTGCTCCTGCATTCAGAATCTTCATGACCAAAATTATTGCAAATAGAACATTCAATTTCACTTTCAAGGGCAGAAAAGTTGTTATAGGTCCTCTTCGTGATTGCAGGCATACTTCTTTGTTTTTTGAGCTTATCTAGTCATGATTGTCTTATAGGCAACACATTGAGCTGCTTTGTGGCCAAAGTTATGGCAAGAGAAACATTGGCCATTGAAGAAACTCCTCCGATTATCAAATCTTCCTGTCAAATTCTTGTAGTTTCTATTGTCATCCATTCTTGAGGAAAATTGAGAAGATTTTACCTATGGCTAGTTGTAGCTTTTGTTCATCCTTAAGGTGGATTGCCCCTGATTTACCTGGTAGTCTTTGTTTATCCTTGATGTAATTCGTCCCTGTTTTACCTGGTGATCTCCATTAGGCTTTTGCTCATTCCTCCTTGCTACATCGAGATAACTCTTTGAGGTGGATTCTTGAGATGCTTCTCCATTATACCCTAGACCAGTCTTGATTAGAGGAGAATGTTGTACATTGATAATCTCGTCCAGAGTTTCAGATCCTTTAACATGTTAGGTTCCTATACCAATAGGTTTCATCTTTCATGATTGACAGTGGAAGGGCTAAATATGTTCATCATTGCAGGCTGCAAAGGTTCCATATTTTGTGTACATACTATGAAAATTAAAAAATGAAAAGAGGGTATACCTTAAAAGAATAATCAAAAGGCAAGAAAATCAAATGGTCAAGAGAAAAGTGAAAATGAACCCCAAACTAAAGACCAGGAAAGTGGCCAGTCAAAATGCCACTACTATCTTGGGGCAGTATCATACTCTACAAATACTACTGCTAATTACACTTGATGGATGGCCCAATAGTCTAAACTGGACCATGTCATGTTTAAATTGCTTGTTGCAGAATAGAGAATGTTTCCTGTCCAAACAGCTCAAGCTTGGCAGATGACTAGCTAGGTAGAGAAATGAAGGAGACCAACTGCTTAATCTGGGTCCTTGGAAGAAATAAGGGTACATTTAGACAGGAGGGCGGTAAAAATAAAATGAGAACAATCAGGGTCTGCTAATTCAAGTGCACCCACTTTAAGTGAAGAAAAAATGTTAGGATTACTAGGATGGGTAAGTAGTGCAAGGTTGCAGAAATGGAGAGCCATCACCAATTGGCTTATCAAGTACAAAGGCTCATTCCACTCAGGATATGGGCATCAAAACAGAGGTTTAAGGACATAACATTGGAAGCATGTCTAATTTCCCCTATTTTCCCCAAACATCATTTACTAACGTCCCCTTGACCTTGAGATCTGCTCAAAGGTCCAGTTCCACTCCAATTCATGACAGAGTACCAAGTCAAACTATGAAGTTCAATCAAGGAAAAGAAGCCACATTTTTTGTGTAAAAAACCTTTACTCTCATCTCATTCATCTTCCATTCCTAAGGTTTTACCTTTTAAAAAACTTAATCTTTGCCTCTACATTTATCTCACAATGTCATATAACCACTAATGTATTATTTTAGCTCCCTAACTACCCCCCTTCCCTAATTCTATTAGGATCTATGAAAAAAATCCCAAACAATATGTATAAATACCCTCCCCCTAGCACTACAGCTATATAACCCTTTCTTGGGGAATATTAACCCATCAGGGGTTAACATTAACCCTCTCCACCCTAAAACTATGGGTTTTTGTCAAAAAACTATGGTTAAAAATCAAAAAATTAGAATCCCCGCCCTTACTAAACCTCCCTACCCCTTTTTCCGCGCTGAAATTGATATTTGCAATGTTTTTTTAATTAAAACATTAATAATAAACGAAAACCTTATGTTAAAAACCCACCCGCGCGCATTATATTTGAAAATATTAAAATAATAGGCGGGTCCCCCTGCCTTAATGCGCCATCACACCACTGTTGCCGCCCACCGTCCGATCACTGGCCCCACTCATCCAACGATGGGTGGTCATTTTCACATATAAAGTGCCCGACCTTTTGCGTCTGGGGGATTGGCGGTATTACCGCCGTACCCCCGCCATGCGTCGGCCTCCTCGCGCTGTTCGGAGCCCCCCCCCCCCCCCCCTCCTAAACCGCTTACCACCTATGGGACTTCTGGGGAAACCGCTTACCACCCGTCCCCCGCGCTGACGTCACGCCCCCGTCAGCGTGACGTCGCCTCGCCTTTCCGCCTCCACGTCATTTTTCCACCCGTCCGCCCTGCCACCGTGTCACCGCCACCTGGCCACCCACGTCAGCTGCCACGTCACCCTGTCGTACCCGGACCCATGATGACGTCAGCATGACGTCATCACCAAAAAGGCGCCAAAGGGCCAAAAATGCATAAAAAGACGCGAAATGACCGTTATTCGTCATTTTCATTCGTCGTTTCCGGAGCACTCTGCATGCAAAAAACGTCGTTCAACGGCCGAAATCAAGAATTCACCCGCCAAAGTTGATGCCACCCTCATTGTTGACCCAAGTACCTGCAACTAATCTAGCTCGACGCCTCTTGCACCGTAAAAACCAGGTATTTTCCGCAGGCGACCTTCTTTACCCGCATTTCTCCTATTGTTCTCCTAAATTCCTGTAAAGAAACTCTGCTAAAGCTCCTCACTGATTAATTGTCCACTAAAAACACTCAAAAACCTGGTAAAACCCCTGCACCACTAGGCTCTACAAGAAACCCGTGCCCTCCTGCGATTTCACTATAAAAACGAATTGGAGAAGCCGAGCCACTGTCTAAAAGCAAATACAACTGCTCCCTCATCCCTGATATCAGAAGTTCCCTCAAAAAACCAGCTAATTAGCTCAAACACACTCTAGTTTTTCCAACAGAGTGCCCCACAGTTCATCATACCTAAAAAGAGTTTTCCTCATACTCTCAGAGTGCTCACTGCCAAACACAATTCAGTAGGCATTCCCCAGCCTTTGCACCAATCCTAAACTCAAGTAAACATCCAGTTAAAATCAGACATGGCCACTCCATCTGCACTGGATGTAGCTCCTGTGAATCCACCCAATAAAGAGCTTGAAGCTATGCCACTGGTAGACAGTGATTTCCTCATTGGAGATTTTGTGGTAGACAGGAACCACTTACAGACCTTCTGCCAGCTGAGGAACAATCACTTGGACAGCAGTGACATGTATGGCATCTGGGAGTCCAATCTGCCCACCTATTTCCTACCATCTGTAAATGCCTTTCCTGAAGTCATTCACCTCTGTGCAGAAAACTATGACCAGAAGCTCAGAGCTGTAAAGTCTCCATCTGGGAGCATCCTCTTCTACATCACACCAGACTCCATCAATCAAATGCTGAACTACAAAAAAACCCAGCTGTTATACCCATTTTCCATTAAGTACTTGCTGGATGAGGGCTCCAAGCTCTCTAACACAGACATTGCTGCAGTGGCCAAAAATTTCATGAAGGCAGACTGCTAACCTTCTGGGCCACCTCCTTTTTCATATGCAATTTTCAATGAGGTAGGCAGGATGCTGGTGGACATGTTAACCTCTGTGCTGGGGTTCACCACAAATGAGCATGTTGATGAAACTGTGCTGGTCATGCTATCTGCATATAGCCTTGAGAAGCCCCGTGCTGTAAAATACAACTATGCCAAGTATATTGCCAACAAGATGCATGACCAACTGTCAAGGCTGAAAAGGGAAGCAATATTTAAATATTCATCATACATCTATCACCTGTTCATGTATTATCAGACAGATTGCTTCCAGTGCCCTATCAAGAAGCTAGACTCACAGGGTGAGAGGAGGTCTGTCATCTTCTCGTCTTCATTCTTCCACCAAGTCCAGAATTCTCCCTATTCATACTGTGAATTTATTGACCAATTTGTTTATCGAGTCACATGCCTCTTAAAGAGGACTCCTCCTGTCAGATTGTCCAAAGATATGCAGAAAATATTACAGCTGTCCAGGAATTACAAAATAGGTGATTGGTATTTATACCAAAACCACACAGTTATTAGAATCTATGGTTGTGAGCTCTGTCCCTACAGGCTCCCAAGGTATGTGCCTATGAGGTTGTTTGCCCTAGAATATTATAGACAACTCATAAACTCTGATCTGACACACTTCCACAGTGCCAAGAAGAAAGCTAATTTCAAATCCAGAGACCACCTAGGCCCATTCATCATGAACAAGAAAGATGGTTGACAAGAAGCTAATCAAATATTGGGGCAGTAGCTCAAACTTAAAAGAAGCTTCTGGTGGGTCCCTTATGACCCTGAAGGCTTTATCAGTGCTAGGAGAGTTAAGGATAGGCTGCTAGCCTATAAACATTTCCCATATCCACAAATAGAACACTTTGCCAACCAAGATGAATGGGTGCCTGAATCAATAGTAGAAGAATTTACTCAGGAAGAGAAAATGGAGCAGACTGTGAAAGATTTAGAAAAAACTCTTGACTTGGATTCTTTTCAACAGGTCCTGTTCAAACAACCAGTCCAAGTAGGAGAAGGCACTTCCACGGCTCCAGCTGCACAGACTACCCAACAAGCATCTGCAACCACCACTACAGCAAAAGGCAAAGAAATAATGGATGAACAGCAAGAGACAGACACAGGGCAGCCCAGCACCTCAAAGGATCAAACTCAAGGGCAAGCCCCTTTACAGCAAACTGGACCACCCCAAATCCCAGTTCTGCAAACACCTCTCAATGAAGAGAGAGGAAAAAAGAGAGATAGAGAGGAGTTCACACCTCCAAGTGGGTCAACACAGCAACCAGATGCCAAGAGGCCAAGAATTGACCCTGAAACAGAGGAGGAAGATATCAGTGAGGAAAGGGTAGAAAGCCACAACAGAGAAAGGCAATCCAGCCAGCAGACTGCCACTAGCTCATTTCAGCTAGAACAGGCCATGCAGCAAGGCACAGAGGTATCCTCCTCAAGGCAGTAGGGAAAGAAACCAGCTGGGATCAAAGGAGGTTTCATGGAGATCAAGGCACAAAATAAATTGTTGAGAGTGCAACTCTATGATCAATTCTTGAAGGCATGTCCTTCCAGAAAACAAAGATTGATGGCTGCCTATGATATCAAAGAGCAAAAAATGATTTTTACTCATTTAAAGCCTAAAGTTCCACAACCCAAAACCTCTGCAGATTACTTAAGAATAAACTTGGAGGTCTTTTCTAAAGACATACACCCCATGGATCAGATAGAGCTACACAAACAGACTGGGGAAATGGTGTATGCCACACTTGCAGATAGGGCCATGCTGGCCCATCAGTTAAAAGAAGCACTAAAGAACACAAATACACAGCTTGTTTGGAAAGGTGTCTTCCTCTGCTAAGGACAACAGAATAAAGACTTTGGAAGACATTAATCATTTATCTGCGGACATGGACCCAAAGGATCCAAAGGGTGTTAGGGCCCTTATGAAGAAAAAAGAGGATGACATTGCCTGCACTGAGAAAGCAACCAAAAATTGCCTCCAACCATTCACCCTCAAATAGCAGAACTTGCACAAGGAAAAGCAAGTAGATGATGCCATGGATCTGCTTCTGATGATGAATCAAAGAATATTGCAAATGGAAGCAGAATTAGAGAAGGCATTGCGGGACAAGCAAGGGGAGTCAACCTCCCAGCCCCCTCAAACATCTACAACTCTTGGACCTGCCCCTCCTACACAAGCAGCAGCAGTCCCTCCTGTCATTCCAGCACCAACCACAGCTACATCAGCAACAAGAGCAACAGCAAAAGCAACAGCAGCAGCAGAATCTAGCATGAGTATGGAGGACTTGATGAAATCTGTCAAAGAGCTTGAAACTCAAGTGACAGAAATAAATGAAGCCAAGGATAGACTGGCCAAGCTAAAGGCCAGCTATGATAAGTCCAAGATGACAGTGCCAGAAAAGCAAAGAGAAATAAAGGCCTTAGAGGCCAAAGTAAAAACTTTGGAAAAGGAATTGCTTCTAGGCAAGACCTTAGCTGAAATCAAGAAGATAATTTGGGCCAAAATTGGCCAATCAATACAGGACCAATGGAGGTCAATCCAGGCCATACATGAGCAGGTTGAACTAATAGGCATGGCTCATGTTGAAATACAAAGAGCCAGAACAGCACTAGGAATCATGCATGAGCAAGCCAATAAAATGATACATTTCCTCAATAACTGCACTAGGGAGGAATTGGCAGCTCTAGAGATAAACAGCAGAACAGACACCATCCTGACAGCTAAGAAAGTGCTGACCTTGAGGAACTTCACTCAAACTTTGGAAAGAAAATGTCAAGAAATGAAGGCAGAAACTGATGAATTCAGGGCAAAAATGACAGTGTTACAGGACAAAGGACTGCCAAGCCTAGTGACTGGCACAGGACAACTGCTGTCATATAATCAGTATATCACAAGGATTAACAATTATGTTGAAAATCAAATAACAACATCCAGCAGCTCCACAGAAGAAGCAGGGCCTCCCTCTGGGCAATCTCTCTATGACAAATTGGAAAATCTATTTTTTATTGAGCATGAGATAAAACATCTGTTTGAAGTTCCTCCAAACTTCTACAGATATACAGAAGCGGATGAAACACTGGTGAAAATAAGGAGGCATCAGCTACCTCCAGCTGATTGGTGGTAGGCAATGCTGGAAATCCTGCCCAGATAATGCCACTATGTTATTCCTTTTTGTGAAAAATCAAGTCTCGGTCATAGTACAGGTTAGCAGACAGATCAACACGCAGGTATCACATGAAGCATCCGTACAGTGACTCACCAAAGCACCCAGACAGCAAGCTCAACTAACGCAGAATTAAAGGCACAGCTACAGCCAACTTTCCTGAGCCATAAAGTCAAAAGTTGTCTGACAGAAAGATAGCTGCCATCTCACCATTAAATGTTGTAGTTATTCCCTTCATTTACTTTTTGTAAGAGAGTTGGTGGTGCAATTTATTGCACAATAATTCACTATTGAGATATTTTGTATACCATTTTTGTATATATATCCCCTCAAAGAACGTATTGAGGGTTAGTTGTAGTGAAACTCTTTCTGAAGAGCTCTATTGTATACTTGAGACATTTTTGATAATACAAATTGTTGGTGGAGTTCTTGATTCCTATGTTGTATGAAGATGGAAATGAATAGCTCTGTTGTGCTACAGAATTCCTGTGTCATTTGCTGGAACAATACGTTATTCTGAACTGTGTATGTGTTTTTCTGTGTATCCCATAATTCATATGTTTTCATGATCATAGTAAATAGAGAAAAAGAATAGCCTAGGATTTTTTTGAAACACCCTAAGCTCAATCTCTATTTCTAAATATGTTTTCTTCTGGATTAGCCATGGATATGAATTCTTAATTTCTCATGTCTAAACTAATTCTATCATTGTGAATATTGTTTAAGAATTCTTAACTGCTCTTAAGCAATACTTTCATTTTTCGTTTGTTAGCATAGTGAAAGATTCTTAGTTGCCTTTCACTCACTAATTCCATAACTGCATCACAAAATTTAAGAAATTGTTCCACAGATGCCTATCTGGCTCTGCAGCAACACTCTGCCTCCAAAAAACCTACTTCAGCAGCCCACTACCTAAACTCCATTACCCAATGGACCAAACTGTCCTGTAATCTATACCTCAGCTCTGTTTGAATTCACCAACCCACCAAACTCAAACAAAAGAGCACACCATAACTAGCATAAAATCATCCACCAACAAAGCTAAATTATAAAGAGAGAGCCCTCTCTGGTTACAGGTAGGCTAGGACCTGTAGCTAAAAGATTGGTCAGTGGTTACCTCGGCCGTATTCCCTTTAGGAAGCAGGGAACAACCTGAGTGTTAACATTAATGGCAACTCCACTGGGGAGACTTATTTCAAAATTACCAATTGCAAGGAAATAAGTTTCCTGTTTAACCTTCTCATAAAATACCAAGGCAATAAAACTCAGAAGTTGGCTCCAAAGAAGAAATCACGTTACACTAGGTCCAACCCTGACCCTAACCCCCCAGCTGTCTTTGAAAACCCCAATTTAATCCCCAAGATCTTGAAGAAACAAGAGCAGCTAGGAGAACTCTCAGACTCAAATACAGAACCAATTCAGCAGAGCTATATTCCTACTCCTATCAAAGCATCAGTCCACCCTCACATAACCCCTACTTATCCTAGTTCCTCATCTACTTCCCAAGGTAGTTTCCCCACTCCTCCATCCCCAACCCACCTTACTCTTGTTATCCCTGTTGTTCCAGCTATTCCACTCTGTGTTGTCCCTTTTATCCCTGCAAATATGGCTAGATATGCTCCTTTGCACCTGCCTGCAAATCTAGGGGCAATGCCCCAAGACTATCAAAGCAAAATCACTTACTTTGATGGTACTGGCACTTATACAGCCCAGCAACACACCAAGAGAATGCAGGACTATTTTGAGAACTATGAGATAGATGATGAAGATGTAAGAATGAAAATTTTTGTCCAAAGTCTGACAGGGGATGTAAGGAACTGGTTTAGGTCTCTAGCTGAAAATTCTATACTCAATCCTGATGCCTTATACCTAAGTTTTTTAAATAGATGGGAAAAGAAGAAAGACCCTCTACACATACTAACAGAGTATGATAACTTGAAAAGGGGTCCATAAGAAATAGTCCAAGATTACTGTGATAGGTTCAACAATGTATATAATGCCATCCCTCAGAACTTGAGACCCCCACCTAATCTGGCCTTGATCAAATTCCTTGATGGATTTGATCCAGATATGGCATATCAATTAAAAGAAAGAGCACCTCCAAGTCTTGCAGACATGCAGAATATAGGTGTAAGTGTGGAGGAAAACCTGATTGCCAAGAGAACCAGAGCAAAAAATGAGAGAAGAACAGCATTTAAAGAGGAACCGTCAACCTTTGACCAAAAGCTAGATGCAATCATGAAGGGTATGGAGAGGTTGGGAGATAGAGTTGAGACCATGGAGAGAAAGTCCTCTTGGGAAGGGAAAACAAGCAACACCACTAAGAATCCCAATTTTAGAAAAAACCAAAACCCAAATGCTGGAAGGACTGGTCCTGATCAAAATATCAGACCTCCATTTCAAGAAAACTATGCAGAGGCCTCAACCACTAGTGAACAAATAGAAGATCCCCACATCAATTTAATGGGTTTGGACAGTGAACAACAAGTATTCTTAACACAAGATGATCAACAAGCCCAAGAATACAAGCAATTCCAAGCAAAATCTGGTGAATCATTTGATTTCAGAGAAGGGTATGATGCAGCAGTCTATGAAGTACATAAACAATACAAGTTAAGAGGTAGAACCATAGATGTACCTGACAATACCAAACAAACAAAAACTAAACTGCCCAAGAAATCTAGTGACAAAGCCATTTCAATAGTGTCCTCAGATAAAAATCTCCAGAGGGAGGTCACAATGGAAGATATATCTGATGTACAACCTCCAGTAAAAACTACACCTACACCACTTCTTCCAACAGAAATCTTGGGCAGGCCTCTAGAAAACAGACCCAATCCAAGCATACCCCAAAACAGTGTACCTGACCAGGACATGGTCACCCAAAATTCAGCAAAAAAAGAAAAACTTGCTACTCACAATATAAAAGTTCAGATGGAGAAACCTTTCAATCTAGAGACAGAAATTGGCAAACTGAAAATAGCAATTCCTCTTTCTAAACTGGCCAAACATGAGGTCTTCAGACAACAAATTAATAGATCATTGCAAGTACCATAGAATAGGGATGCAGTTAATATTCTGGATGACCAACCAGAGCTAATTTTTGGCTTAGAAGTCAATGGAAAATCAGTAGACGAAGGGACTCCTCCATTCTATGTAAGCCTAAATATTCATGACAAAGTGTTACACAATGCCATGTTTGACTCAGGGGCCTCTCATAACCTAATGCCCAAATCAGTAATGGAAAAACTTGAATTAGTTATCACCAGACCCTATAATGATTTGTTTTCATTTGATTCCAGCCAGGTGAGATGTTTAGGCTTGATCAAAGACCTCTGTGTATCCCTAGTCCAATATCCAGCCAAAACAATTCTAATGGATGTAGTAGTAGCTAACATTCCACCCAAATATGGTATGCTCTTATCAAGATCATGGGGTGCCAAACTCCAAGGATCTCTGCAACTAGACATGTCATATGCCACAATCTCAGTCTTCGACCAGCCAAAGAGACTGTACCGTGAAACACTGATGAAATATGTGGTCAGCAGTCAGGAGAAGCCCCAAAACTTCCCAATCTACTCCATTCATTCAGACATGGACTCATTCATACTATACAATGCTGATATATGTCCCAAAACTGAGGTCAAGCTCCTAGAAACAACAGAAACTAGGCATATGAATGAACAATCCACAGCTCCAGATCAAAAGATCACTGATGTAATCAAACCAACAGAGTCTGCTGATAGATCACAAGAATCACCAAAACTAGACCTGCCCACTGAACAAGTCTGTAAATCCATTGAAAGAAACATTGATCAAGAAACCTTGTGGTATTTAGAATTTGATGGGTCAGTAAATAAGCGAGGAGTAGGAGCAATGGTCTGGATACACAATACTCGAAATGACCATGCTTTGGGTCATGCATATAGGCTTAACTTTAGATGTACAAATAACATGGCTGAGTATGAAGCCCTTTTACTAGGCCTCAAACTGATTAAGAGTCTAGGAGTGACCAAAGTTTCCATATTGGGTGATTCAGACCTAATTATACAACAGATAAAGGGAACTTTTGTCACAAATGATCCCAGGTTAAGGTCTTATAGGTTAGCAGTGACAGACTTGCTCAACAACTTCCTAGAATATCAGCTTGCCAAAATACCTAGGAGCCACAACTTGCATGCTCATAGTTTGGCAACTTTTGCAAGCACCTGTAAACTTCCTTTTGGGCCTAACCACCAGTTCACTGCTGAGATTAAACACAGGCCTTCTGTCCCAGACAATGTAGATAATTGGCAAGTATTTGAGAATGATACTCAGATAAACAATTTTTTGACCATGAAGGAGGAATTCTCAAACTTAAACATTGACACAAACATTAGGGATGATCAGCACCAAATTGATGAACTGAACACAAGTATATCAGCTGAAACAATAGATCTGATATTACATCCTACAACCTTTGACTCTGCCAACTTGCAGAAGCTAAAAGTAACAGATCTTGATGAAATTATTGAAGAAGAAACTGAAGTAATTCAACTAAAGGATAATTTCTTGCCCACAGGTCTTACTCCTTTAGAAGACATTTTTTATTCAAATGATCTCCCTAAGAAACCGAAGCTGCAACCCATCAATGCAGAAAAGAGCGAGTGTAATATGGGACCACTTGAAAATCCCCAAAATGGTCAAGCTTTCTAGGAAACTTACCTCCTGATAAGAAATCAGAATAATATTAAACTGTTCAAAGAGTTTTCAGATGTGTTTAGCCTGGAGTTAATGAGCACCTTAAATTCCTATGATACTAAGTTATCCAGCATCAGAATACCCCTGACAAGAAAACCAGAAACCCTTTAAAACAGAACTTGAGAAGAGTGAATCCAGTCCTTCTTCCCCTAATTGAAAAGGAAGTAAAACGAATGTATGAAGCTGGAATCATTGCACCTATAAGATTTTCTGAATGGATTTCTAACCTTGTACCTACAAGAAAGAAAACTGGGGAGATAAAACTTTGTGTTGATATGAGGAATTTAAACAAAGTCTCTTTCAAAGACCACTACCCCTTGCCTAAAATGGATCACATCTTACAAAGGGTAGTGGGAGCTTCAAGGATCTCACTAATGGATGTCTTCTCGGGATTCAATCAAATTTTAGTTCACCCAGATGATCAAGATAAAACAGCTTTCACCGCACCTTGGGGAACTTTCAAATATGTCAAAATGCCTTTTGGACTCAAGAATGTTGGAGCCACATTTCAAAGGGAAATGGACATAGCCTTTGCCAAAGAAATCCATGATTTCTTAGTCATATACCTTCATGATCTAACAACCTTCTCAAAATCAGACCAAGAACATTTAAAACACCTCAGACAAGTGTTCTTAATTTGCAGAAAGTATGGCATTTCTTTGAACCCAAAGAAATAACTATTTGGCCTGGAAGAAGGCAAGCTCCTAGGTCATATAATTTCAAAGGATGGCATAAGAATTGACCCTGATAGGATTCAGGCTATACTTCAGGTCCCCCATCCAAGAAATATCAAAGAATTACAAGCCTTTTTAGGAAAGATTAATTTCCTAAGAAGATTTATTCCTAACTTGGCCGAGCTTATAATATTGTTGAACAATATGCTCAAGAAAGATGCCAAGGTCAAATGGACAGTTGAGGCTAAACAAGCTTTTGAAGAAATCAAAATAGCTTTAACAAAAACACCTGTGCTTACAAGCCCTAGTTTTGATAGAGATTTTATAATCTTCTCCTTTGCTTCTGAACATACAATTGTTGTTGTCTTACTGGAAAAGGATGACTTAGGAAGTGAAAAACCTATTTCCTTTTTCAGTAAAGCCCTTAGGGATGCCCCACTCAAGTACAAGATCATGGAAAAGCAAGCATATGCCCTTGTAAAAGCCATAATGGATTTCAGAGTTTATATCCTGTACTCTCACATAGTTGCATATGTGCCCAATGTAGTAGTCAAAGACATTTTAACTCAAGAGGGAATTGAAGGCAAGAGGGGCAAACGGATTGCCAACATCCTGGAATATGATATAGAAACCAAACCAACAAAACTTATAAAAGGACAAGGGCTAGCTAAACTAATGACTAAAACTAATTTCCAAGCCCTTGACATCAATGAACTAGATAACGAATAGGAGATGGCGACTCCACAGATCAATCAAGCCTTTTTACAATCACCTTGGTATGCTGACATATGTTTTGTACTATTAAACCTGCAAGCTCCTCGAGGGTTATCCAGAACCAAAAAGAGATTTCTAAAATTGAAAGCTGCAAAATTTTGTATCATAGATAATGTTTTATTTTGGAAAAATCATGAAGGTGTCCTACTTAACTGCCTAACTTCAGATGAAGCTGATAAGGTCCTTAGAGAATTTCATGCAGGAGACTATGGATGGCACTTATATTGGAAATCCACAGCTGATAAAATCCTGAGGGCTAGATTTTATTGGCCCTCCCTGTTTACTGATTCAAAAAAGTTTGTAATGTCATGTCATAAATGTCAGATCTTTGAAGGTAAGAAAAAGTTGCTACCCTTACCCCCAAGCCCATTTCAACTGAAAAAACCATTTCAACAATGGGGCTTAGACTTCATTGGGGAAATTCACCCTTCATCCTCAGGCCAGCATAGATGGATCCTGACAGCTACTGATTACTTCACCAAATGGATAGAGGCCATACCTTGTAGATAAGCAAATGATTCAATTATCATACAATTCCTAGAAACCAATATCTTGTCTAGATTTGGCTGCCCAGAAAAAATCATAACAAATAATGCAACTGCCTTTAAATCCAAGAGAATGATCAGCTTCTTTCACAAATATCATATCACCCTAGGTCATTCAACAGCCTATTACCCTCAAGGCAATGGCCTAGCTGAGTCCTCCAATAAGAGCCTAATAAACATCATTAAAAAGGTCTTGGAGGAAAACAAAAAGAATTGGCATAAGAAGCTGGTAAATGCACTATGGGAAAATAGGTTGACCACTAAAAGATCTATTGGTACTAGCCCATATGAGTTGGTGTATGGCCTGGAAGCCGTGTTCCCATCATCTCTTGGGATCCCTATGATCAAATTGATGCAGGAAATACAGGCTGAACCCAATGATATCCAGAGAAGGATCAATCAAACAATTCATTTACAACAAACAAGGGAAGAAGTGTATCATAGAACCCAGGTTCTACAAGAGAAGCTTAAAAAGCAGTTTGACAAAAGAACAAAAGCTGAGGACTTTTTCATAGGGAACAAAGTATTGAAATGGGACTCTAGGAGGGAAGACAAAGGAAAGCATGGCAAATTTGACTTTCTATGGAAAGGGCCATTTGTAATTCAAGCTGTGCAAGGCAACAATACCTTTTTTCTCAAGAGTCTAGATGAGTCAAACAATGATGAAGGCCCAGTGAATGGGAGAATGCTCAAACACTACTATGATCCATGAGCATAGGATAGCC
The DNA here is from genome assembly GCA_000404065.3 of Pinus taeda. Lineage (NCBI taxonomy): Eukaryota > Viridiplantae > Streptophyta > Pinopsida > Pinales > Pinaceae > Pinus > Pinus taeda. The sequence goes on along the minus strand of APFE030935027.1, from coordinate 89,784 downwards.
ACATATTGTACATAAATATCTATATTTTCAAGCATTTTTTCTTTTTTACAGCAGATAGATAGAAGAGAAGCTACAACAGATTTTGAAGAATGGTCAGCAAAACCATATAAAAAATGACATAGATACTTGAAAAGCTCCATGAACAGAATTGAGCAAGGTCTACAGAGCAGAAAACCAATGATAGGCAGTGATACATGTTAGCAAGACATAAAATGCTAATCCTTGCACAAATGAGGTCATGAGACACTGCATACTAGCTCACTGGCTTCAGATCAAAGGTGTCAATACTAGAGCAAATTCACTATAGTAAGAAGAGGAAAATAAGGCCATCTGACCTGATGTTCTTGGCTTTCCACTAGGAAAATCCATCCCCAAGTGGAGCCACTGTTAGGTTCCTATACCAATAGGTTTCATCTTCCATGATTGACAGTGGAAGAGCTAAATATGTTCATCATTGCAGGCTGCAAAGCTTCCATATTTGGTGTACATGCTATGAAAATTGAAAAATGAAAAGAGGGTATGCCTTAAAATAATAATCAAAAGGCAATAAAATCAAATGGTCAAAGAGAAAAGTGAAAATGAACCCCAAACTAAAGACCAGGAAAGTGGCCAGTCAAAATGCCACTACTATCTTTTGGGTAGTATCATACTCTACAAATACTACTGCTAATCATACTTGATGGGTGGCCCAATAGTCTAAACTGGACCATGCCATGTTTAAATTGCTTGTTGCAAAAATAGAGAATGTTTCCTGTCCAAACACTCCAAGCTTGGCAGATGACTAGCTAGGTGAGAATAAAGGCCCAACTGATTATCTGGGTTTTAAAAAGGAACAAGGTACATTTTAGATAGGAGGGCAGTCAAAAGAAAAAGAGGACAATCAGGGCCTGCTAATTCAAGTGCACCCACTTTAAATGAAGAAAAAATGTTAGGATTACTAGGATGGGTAAGTAGTGCAAAGTTGCAGAAATGGAGGGCCATTACCAATTGGCTTATTAAGTGCAAAGACTCATGCCACTCAGGGTATTGGCATCAAAAGCAGAGGGTGGAGGACAAAAACATTGAAATCATGTCTAATTTCCCCTATTTTTCCCAAAAATCATTTACTAACACCCCCAAGGACCTTAAGATCTGCTCAGGTGTCCAGTTCCACTTCACTTCATGACAAACTACTGGGTCAAACCATGAAGTTTAATCAAGAAAAGAAGCCACATTTTTGTGTAAAAAATCTTTCTTACCATTTCATGTATCTTCAATTCCTAAGTTTTATCTCTTAGAACTTAGCCTTTACCCCTTCACTCACCCTACAAAGTCATATTAACCATTAATGTACTATTTAGCTCCCTAACTCCCCCCCTTCCCTAATTCTATTAGAATCTATGAAAAATCTCCCAAAAAATATGTATAAATATCCTCCCCCTAGCACTATAGCTATATAACCCTTCCTTGGGAAATATTAACCTATCAGGGGTTAGTATTAGCCCCCTTTGACCCTAAACTATGGTTTTTTACTAAAAAACTATGGTTAAAAGTCAGAAATTCCAAAGCCCCGCCCTCATAATCCCATTTACCCCTTGTTTCCGCCCAAGATACATTCATTATAATGTTTTTTAATTAAAACATTCATAAAGTGGGTGCCAATTAACCCATAAATCCAAATCCTAATGTTCCTACCCACGCCCGTGCTTAATTAATTTGAATATATTAATATAAACAGGCAGGTCCCCCTCTGATTAAATTGTCGTCATATCAGGTACACCGCCCACCGCCCGATCACTGACCCCGCCCATCCAACAGTGGGTGGTCATTTTCAGATTGAAATCGCCCGACCTTTTGCGTCCAGGGGATTGGCGGTATTCCCGCCATACCCCCTTAATACCGCTTACTGCCTCACGGGCCTCTGGGGAAACCGCTTACCGCCTGTCCCCCACGCTGACGTCATGCTCCCGTCCCCCGCCCCCCCTTAATACCACTTACCGTCTCACGGGCCTCTGGGGAAACCGCTTACCGCCTGTCCCCCACGCTGATGTCACGCTCCCGTCAGCGTGACGTCACCCCGCCTATTCTGCCACCGTGCCTCCACGTCACCTCCACTTTGCCTGTCCACCCTACCACCGTATCATTGCCACCTGGGAACCCACGTCAGCTGCCACGTCACCCTACCGTACCTGGGCCCATGATGACATCAACATGACATCATCACCAAAAAGGCGCCAAAGGGCCAAAAGTGCATAAAACGACGTGGATTAGTTGTTATTCTTCATTCTTATTTGTTATTTCTGGAGCTCCTCTGCATGCGAAAACGACGTTCGATGGTCGAAATCCAAATTTCACCCGCCAAAGTTGTTGTTGCCCTCATCGTCGACCCAAGTACCTGCAATTAGTCCAGTTCGACGCCTCCTACGCCATAAAAACCAGGTATTTGCCGCAGGCGACCCTCTTTACCCCCATTTCTCCTTTGTTCTCCTAATTTCCTGCAAAAGAACTCTGCTAAAGTTCCTCACTACTAAAATTGTCCACTAAAGAGCACTTAAGAACTTGGTTAAACCCCTGCGCGAAAAAACTCTGGAAGAAACCCGTGCCCCTCTGCAAATTCACCATAAATTCACCTATAAGAGTCTCCTTACACTGTCAAGCTGCTGACTGCCAAAAAATTTAGCAGGCATTCCTCAGCCTTTGTACCAATCCTAGAAATCAAGTAAAGCATCCAATTGAAATCAGACATGGCCACTCCATCTGCACTGGATGTAGCTCCTGTGAATCCACCTAGTAAAGAACTGGAAGCTATGCCACTGGTAGACAGTGATTTCCTCATTATAGACTTTGTGGCAGAGAGGAATCACTTACAAACCTTCTGCCAACTAAGGAACAGTCACTTGGACAACAGTGACATGTATGGCATCTGGGAATCCAATCTGCCCACCTACTTCCTACCATTTCTGAATGTTTTCCCTTAAGTCATTCACCTCTGTGCAGAAAACTATGACCAGAAGCTCAGAGCTGTGAAGTATCCATCTGGGAGCATCCTCTTCTACATAACACCAGATTCCATCAATCAAATGTTGAACTACAAGCAAACCCAGCTGCTATACCCATTCTCCATTAAGTACTTGCTCGATGACGGCTCCAAGCTCTCTAGCATAGACATTGCTGCAGTAGCCAAGAAATTCATGAAGGCAGACTGCCAACCTTCTCGGCCACCTCCTTTTTCATATGCAAATTTCAATGAGGTAGGCAAGCTGCTGGTGGATATGTTAACCTCTATGCTGGGGTTCACCACAAATGAGCATGTTGATGAAACTGTGCTGGTCATGCTGTCTGCATATAGCCTTGAGAAGCCCCTTGCTATGAAGTACAATTATGCCAAGTATATTTCCAACAAGATACATGACCAATTGTCAAGGTTGAATAGGGAGGCAATATTTAAGTATTCATCATACATCTATCACCTATTCATGTATTATCAAACAGATTGCTTCCAATGCCCAATCAAGAAGCTAGACTCACAGGGTGGGAGGAGGTCTGTTATCTTCTGGTCTTCAGTCTTCCACCAAGTCCAGAATTCCCCCTATTCGTACTGTGAATTTATTGACCAGTTTGTATATCTAGTCACATACCTCTTAAAGAGGACTCCTCCTGCAAGATTGTCCAAAGATATGCAGAAAATCTTGCAGCTGTCCAGGAGTTACAAAATAGGTGATTGGTACTTGTACCAAAATCACACAGTTATCAGAATCTATGGTTGTGAGCTCTGTCCCTACAGGCTCCCAAAATATG
>APFE030935027.1:64325-85687 GCA_000404065.3 Pinus taeda | reverse complement strand
CATTGCCCATACCCACAAATACAACACTTTTCCAACCAAGATGAATGGGTACCTGAATCAATAGTAGAAGAATTGACTCAGGAAGAAAATATGGAGCAGACTGTGAAAGATTTAAAAAAAACTCTTGACTTGGATTCTTGTCAACAGGTCTTGTTCAAACAACCAGTCCAAGTAGGAGAAGGCACTTCTACTGCTCCAACTGCACAGAACACCTAGCAAGCTCCTGCAACAACCACTACAGCAAAGGGCAAAGTAATAATGGATGAACAGCAACAGACAGAGACAGGGCAACCCAGCACCTCAAAGGATCAGACTCAAGGGCAAGCCCCTTCACAGCAAACTGGACCACCCCAAATCCCAGTTCTGCAAACTCCTCTCAATGAAGAAATAGGAAAAAAGATAGATAGAGAGGAGGTCACACCTCCAACAGGGTCAACACAGCAACCAGAAGCCAAGAGGCCAAGGGTTGACCCTAAAACAGAGGAGGGAGATATCAATGAGGAAAGGGCAGAAAGCCACAGCAGAGAAAGGCAATCAAGCCAATAGACTGCCACTAGCTCATTTCAGCTAGAACAGGCCATACAACACACCACAGAGGTATCCTCCTCAAGACAGCAGGGCAAGAAACCAGCTACAATCAAAGAAGGCTTCATAGAGGTCAACACACAGAATGAATTGTTGAGAGTGCAACTCTATGATCAATTCTTGAAGGCAACTCCATCCAAAAAGCAAAGATTGATGGCTGCCTATGACCTCAAAGAGGAAAAAATGATTTTTACTCATTTAAAGCCTAAAGTCCCACATCCCAAAACCTCTGCAGATTACTATAGAACAAACTTAGAGGTCTTTTCTAAAGACATACACCCCATGGATTAGATTGAGCTGCACAAATAGACTGGGGAAATGGTGTATGCAACACTTGCAGACAGGGCCATGCTAGCCCATCAGTTAAAAGAAGCCCTTAAGAACACAAATACATAGCTTGATTTGGAAAGTTTGTCTTCCTCTGCAAAGGACAATAGAATAAAGACTTTGGAAGACATAATCATTGATCTGGGACATGACCCAAAGGATCCAAAGGGTGTTAGGGTCCTTATGAAGAAAAAAGAGGATGATATTGCTACACTAAGAAAGCAGGTAAAATTGCCTCCTACCATTCACCCTCAAACAACAGAACTTGCACAAGAAAAGCAAGTAGATGATGCCATGGAGCTGCTTCTGGTGATGAATCAAAGAATATTGCAAATGGAAGTAGAATTAGAGAAGGCATTGCAGGACAAGCAATGGGAGTCAACATCCCAGCCCCCTCAAACGTCAACAAATCTTGGGCCTGTTCCTCCTACACAAGCAGCAGCAGCCCCTCCTGCTATTCCAGCACCTACCACAGCTACATCAGCAACAGGAGCAACAACAGAAGCAACAGCAGCAGCAGAATCCAGCATGAGCATGAAGGACTTGATGAAAGCTGTCAAACAGCTTGAGACTCAAGTAACTGAAATAAATGAAGCTAAGGATAGACTGGCCAAGCTGGAGACTAGCTATGATAAATCCAAGATGACAGTAGCAGAGAAACAAAGAGAAATAAAGGCCTTAGAGGCCAAAGTAAAAACTCTGGAAAATGAATTTCTCCTAGGTAAAACCCTAGCAGAAATAAAGAAGATAATTTGGGCCAAAATTGGCCAATCAATACAGGACCAATGGAGGTCAATCTAGGCAATCTATGAGCAGGTTGAGCTAATAGGCATGGCTCATGTGGAGATACAAAGAGCCAGAACATCACTGGGAATCATGCCTGAGCAAGCCAATAAAATGATACACTTCCTCAATAACCACACTAGGGAGGATTTGGCAGCTCTAGAGATAAGCAACAGAACAGATACAATCCTGACAGCTAAGAAGGTGCTGACCTTGAGGAACTTCACTCAAACTCTGGAGAGAAAATGTCAGGAAATGAAAGCAGAGATTGATGATTTCAGAGAAAAAATGACAATATTACAGGATAAAGGACTACCAAGCCTAGTGACTGGCACAGGACAGCTGCTGTCATATAATCAGTATATGACAAGGATCAACAATTATGTTGAAAATCAAATAACAGCATCCAGCAGCTCCACAGAAGAAGCAGGGCCTCCCTCTGGACAGTCTTTGTATGACAAGTTAGAAAATCTGTTCTTTATTGAACATGAGATAAATCATCTGTTTGAGGTGCCTCCAAACTTCTACAGATATATAGAGGCAGATGAAACACTGGTGAAAATAAGGAGGCATCAGCTACCTCCAGCTGATTGGTGGCAGGCAATGTTGGAAATTCTTCCCAGATAATGCCACTATGTTATTCCTTTTTTGAGAAAAATCAAGTCTCGGTCACGGTACAGGTCAGCAGACAGATCAACACATAGGTATCACAGGGAGCATCCATACAACTGACTCACCAGCGCACCTAGACAGCAAGTTCAATTAACGTAGAGTTAAAGGCACAGCTACAACCCACTTTCCTGAGCCATAAAGTCAAAAGCTATCTGACAGAAAGATAACTGCCATCTCAGCATTAAATGCTGTAGTTATGTTTTTCATTTACTTTTTGTAAGAGAGTTGGTGGTGTAATTTATTACACAATAACTCTCTATTGAGATATTTTGTATCCTATTTTGTATATATATCCCCTCAGAGAACGTATTGAGGGTCGGTTGTAGTGAAATTCTTTCTGAGGAGCTCTATTGTATATTTGAGACATTTTGATAATACAAATTGCTAGTGGAGATTTCCGGTTCCTATGTTGTCTGAAGATGGAAATGAATAGCTCTGTTATGTTGCAGAATTCCTGTGTCATTTGCTGGAGCAATAAGTTTCTCTGAACTGTGTATGTGTCTTCTGTGTATTCCATAATTCTTATGTTTTCATGATCATAGTAAATAGAGAAAAAGAATAGCCTAGGATTTGTTTTGAACACCCTATGCTCAATCTCTATTTCTTAAATATGTTTTCTTCTGGATTAGCCATGGATATGAATTCTTGATTGCTCATGTCTAAACTAATTCTATCATGGTGAATATTTTTTAAGAATTCTTAACTGCTCTTAAGAAATACTTTCATTTTTCCTTTGTTAGCATAGTGAAAGATTCTTAACTTCCTTTCACTCACTAATTCCATAACTTCATCAAAAAATTTGGTAAATTGCTTCACAGATACCTATTTGGCTCTGCAGCAACACCCTACCTTCCTAAACATATTTCAGCAGCACAATACCTCAACTCCATTGCCCAATGGACCAAACTGTTCCATGATCTATATTTCAGCTCTGTCTGGATTCACCAACCCACCAAAGTCAAACAAAACAGCACACCATAACTAGCCTAAAAACATTCATCAACAAAGCTAAATCATAAAGAGAGAGCCCTCTCTGGTTACAGGTAGGCTAAGGCCTGTAGCTAAAAGGTTGGTCAGTGGTTACCTCGGCTGTATTCCCTTTAGGAAGCAGGGAACAACCTGAGTGTTAACAAACTGTTTCACACTCCTTAGTGCCTCCAAATTGATTATGACTATGATCTTCACACGGTCTACAATCAAGCCTTGTCTGCATACCACATGACCCAACAATATCCAAAAAGGGACATAGAACAAATATTTCTTTAGATTTAGCGTGATTTGGTACCTCTGGTATGTATCTAGCATCAAGCGCAAACTTGCCACATGGAACTTTACCAATCGAAACATTGTCTAATCGCCAAAGTATTCCTCAAGAAATTTGTGAATGAAATCCTTGAACGCCATGATAACTACGTGAGAAAATATCGGTAGCACATTCTTTAGCCCAAAAGGCATCACCATATACTGGAAGCATCCCCATTCAATCATGAAGGTCATCTTACTTCTATCCTCTGGTGTAGTCTTGATCTGATGGTACCCAAAGAACGCATTAGTGAATGAATATGCTTCTTGGCTGCCAACATTATCTAGGACCCCATCGACGAATGTAGTTGGGAAGGGATCATGTACACAGGCATCATTCAACTTCCTAAGATCTATGCATATCCTTATTTCTTCCTTCTGCTTCTTTTCCTAAACTACTATTGGGCTCACCCAATTAGATTCTTCCACTTGTTCAATATTACCTGCTGCGAGCATCTTAGGTTTTTCTTCATAGGTTTTGCATCCAGTTTTAGGGTGATCTTCATGATACCCAGGTCCCCTATTATCCCTTTCAGATCTGAAAAATTCGTGGGAAATAGATCCTAATATTTGGGGAGTAGTTCAACCACCTTATCTACTGTCACGTCATCCCAGTAGTCCCCAATCTTTGCAAACTTTGGCTTTGCCTCTGTGCCAATGTTCACCTGTCTGAGCGGCTCAGTTATGTCTAGGTTCTCTAGTTGTGGTCCTCCAACTTCAAGATGACCTTCAGTATGTGTAATATTAATATTCCTCAAGTCTCCATCTTCTTCTTCCAATGTTATATTTTAACACTACAGCGCATGGCTCAGCTGGGTAGTCCAATCAAGTTGAATCAAAACTAGAGGATCCTATGGTGTCTTGAAAATTGTTGCCTTAACCCCCTACAATGCTTCATTGATACTTTCAAGCCCATCCTCAAAGTTGAACATCATCAAAAATCCTTGGTGCAAAACACCCCATTCTTCAGTGCCATGGCTAAGTTCTATCTCCAAGTACTAATTAATCGGTATAACATCCAAGGTATGATAATACAGATGGACCCACTCCAACTGAGTCTTCACTCCATATACTTTAGTCCATTTGGCGAAATGGTCGCATGGATGATTTCTCCCATCATATTTTTCTATTAGCCATACTTGTGGGTGACCAAACCACACTCTCATCTTTTTGTATACTCGTCGATCATTAAAATTTCTCTTTTGACTTCCCCACCATCTCACAAGTGTAGCGCGTAGCGCTTAGTCTAGGGCCTAGAAGTGATGTTTCTCTAGAACTTCTCCCTCAAATGCATCCAAAAAGTGATCAACATCAGTTAAAAAATCATAGTAAGGTAGATTTCTTACCTCTAATGATACACAGTGCAATGACTTGGTCATCATATTACAGTGCAATGTAGATACTTCATGCAGTCAATTCTGCCAGTGCTCCAATTCTTCCTATGAATCAGATGTGCAGGAACTTTTGCAGTCCCATGTAATACGTCCATCTCCTATCAGATTCACCCAATCCAGATCTTGCATCGTTATCTTGTAAATCTTGTCCAAATCATCATCACTTCGATAATCGTGGATTGGTTCAGTATAGCACGGTCCTTCTGTAGGGTCCAGTGGCACCACTACGTGGAGAGATTTATTCTCAAATATCATCTTTCACTTCTTCATATTGATTACCCCATTCATGTTAGTGGCCCAATCAATGCCAAGGAGCGTGGGGTAGTGATTGTTGTCATCCACAATCTCTATCACTTCAAAATCAGCTAGTGCGCTCACGCCTTCAATATCAACTATTACCCACTGCAACCTCCTTATTGGGATGATTTTCTGTTGATTTTCCATCCTTAATTGAATCAGAGACCACTGTAGCACAGGTCTCCCCATTCTTTCTGATGTCTGTTTCAGTAAAATGTTCACGTCGGACCCTAGGTCCAAGATAACTTGGTCCATTTTGTATTCTCCTATCTGCGCAGTGAGTCTCATCTCACGTCCAATTCTTGCCTTATTCTTACCAAGATTCCTAACTACGTGTGGTTCATCAATAGAATTTTCCTTGCTAGCGCACCTATTGATAAGCTCTTGCAGTCCCTTCATCGCCTTACTATCATGTAGCAGTCTTATGCAGGTCTCCAAGAATGTGATAATCATGGACGGGTCCATTTCTTCAATCGGCTTCTCTTGACTCCTTGAGGTAGAGGCCTCAACAAAAATTTTCTTTGCTTCCATAAATGTTTCTTTTGCGCATTCTAGATCAAACCTAGTCTCCTTTTCTAGTGCTTTGTAGACCCACTCACCTTCTTTAGGTTTCTTCCCCTTATCCTCACTATTCATCGCTCCACTCCGCAACACAATATTTACCTTAGGGTCTTCCTCACAAGCCTTAATTGTCATCATCTATAGGTTTTGATTCGGTTGCTAAGGCTGCACCCCCTTCTTACGTATCTTAGCTAACAATATAGGGAAATCCTCCATCACATGGTCAAACTGAGTACAATAGTGGCATGACAGCTGCGTCAGATTCAGGAAGTCTCGCGTGTAGTGACCTGGTCATCTAATAATGTAACAAATAGCGTGACCTCAACCTCTACCAGGTTCTCCTCCACCTTGACCTTGTCCACAACCCTGATACTCGCCTCGCACTCCCCCAATTCCTTGCTCCAGAGGGCTCATTTCTGCCTACACGTTGTATGCAGGTGTCATGTCCATCATTAATTTGTAACTCTGACAATTGCACTCATCATGACCCATAGATTGACAGAAGTTGTAGAATACCTATTGTGGTGTTTGTACGAATTTCTGTAGCAAATGGAAATTGTTTGTCACATGCTTCCCAGCTACTTGACAGATAGCACACCATAACACAGGCCCTGTACTTGGCCCTACTGCAGCTTTTGGCCTCAGAGGCATTAATGGTCCCCCTGTTGCAACATAAATTTTGAAAACTGGACAATGATATTTTTCATGCACCTGGCTTTTGCACTTTAGGCACCACACTTCTTCACGTGCCTCTAGCCAAGTTTTTCTATCTTTTTGAGACTTTGCATTTTGGAGCAAAGGTTCTACAACTGCGCATGAATCTTCTGAACCCCTAGATTAGCATCCTGCATTGGTGTCTCATGCAACCTTATCGTGATTTCCATAGCTTTTGCCTAGGTCCCAATCTTCTATTGTGATAGCACAACCCTTAGATTAGGTAGGAGTAAGGGAAAAACCCATTCGTGGTGCTGCCCATCAGTTAGATTCATGTTAGCTTCATGGATCGTACACTTCAATATTTAATCCAAATCCCAGGGCATCTCACTATGCTTCATCATGATCTCTTTAAATCGCACAATTGATTGTGCCTAAGACTTAGGTCTACTAAATTCCTTATTTAGTGTAGTTTGGATATTTTCCAACGTGAACATCAAATTATCTGTGCAGTAATTAATGTACCACGTAAGTGCGCAGTCCTATAAAGCACTAACTAACATCACTTTCTTCATTTGATCATCTGTGATACCCTGAGCTTCCCATATAGCCTTCTTAATAAACCAAAACTGATCTAGATCTTCATTTCCCATGAACTTGAACACAGGTAGCTTTACTGAGTTCACCATGTTGAACAGTGGTGGAGGTGGTGGTGGTGTGGGTGAGGGTGTAAGTGGTGGGGGTGAAGATGGAGGTGGTGTAAGTGGGTGAGGTATTTGTTGGAACCCTTGTTTTATCAATTGAATTGTGCTCTGCATAGAGGCCTGTGCTGCTCCCTCGTCGTTAGTTAGAGGAGGTTTAATCAGCAGGCTATATTCAAGGCCTTTTCTTCCTCCATCCCTAAGACTCCTTTCACTTCACATAGCCCCAAACATCAAGGTAACTGCATAACCTGCTTTTCACATAAGAGCATCTTAATCCAAGTATTTAACAATTTCAAATACTTACCTCACGTCCCTTTGAAGAAGCGTCGCTCTGCTTCATTGTACCTAACCAAGGTATCGACCGTGAATTTTGTCACAAATCTTCCTATGATACGATCGAGCCGATGATCCATAGTGCACCCGATCTTATCTTCAGAGGCTTCCAATCTCCGCACTAACTCCGAGGTCTAGACAATCAAACCGTCAAGCCTCCAGCTCGCTTGGCCGTCTGCCAACTTTGCCATCCACTTGTATAATTCAACTGTGAAGGAACAGAAGAATATTTCATGTTTCTCTGTGTACAGATATCTATCCAACCACTATTCTTTCGTTAATCATGGACTCTTGTTTTCTTGCACCACGAATTTGTGGCTTTTTTTATCCAACCAGTCTTCAATCTCCTTCTTAGTTGGATTCCAATGATGCAACATCACACATCTCGTTATGCAGATCCCAGTCCTGGAAATAGAACCATTTGTTGGCTTGATGGGCCCTAACCTAGGTTTAGTGTTAAGTAGCCAAGAAAATACCTACACTACTGGCCCTTTCAGCATCAATCTGCGGAGCGCGGACTGAAGTCTCACCCAAAGCAATATGGGGGGATGCAGGAACCAAGTTCCTACACCCTGAGATGGTTGTGATGTCGGTTATATGCCCTAAGCCTTCCTTCGTGCAGACTGATAAGCCTTTTAGGGCTTATCAAAGTATTTCTCTTATTCGTCCTTAAAGCCTCCACGAAAGTCTCTAATCATCCTTTATGAACTCCAGATAGATAGATCAGGCACTTACGTGCCTCTGTAATTACTCTTACTTCTGTATTTACTCAGATTCACTTAAGTATTGATTAACTTTAACATGCATTATAGTTATCTTTGTGTAAACAGACATTCTTACTTTCATTCATATGACAAAGTAAAATACATAGATTCGTGCATCGATATAGAATTAATTCATAACCAGAGTATTCAACATAACATAATCGCAACATTCACAACAAAAGTAAAATAATGCATACACAGATAATTCCATCATACTTCTCTTTATTTATAATTCATATTTCTAGTATAGATTTTGACTACCCTGCTCACACAGCTGCAAGGGTTCACGCACTCAACTTCGGACTTCCACCCTAGGCCTCTGTGCACTCAGTTATAGAGCCTCTTTCTAAGCTAAGACTCTTCGCTCTTAGCTCTCATAGACCCATCAACTTACTCAGAACTCTACCAAAAACTTATGAACTACCTTACACTCTTCTAAGACTCCCTTTTTATATAATCCCATGGTCCACGGACCAAGAGCGAATCTCATCAAGCCGACACAAACTATCTAAACTAAGGGTAGAAAACTATTTTGACTACTTACATCTTGGTGCTCCACGGCCACAAAATGCAAAGACTTTAGATTCTTTACGCAAAATTTGGGCCTTTAGCCACAAAAATTGGGCTTTTAACTCCAAAATTGACCCCAAGGGACCCGCTCCCAACAATTTTCATATATGTGATGTCATTATTTCATGTATTTCAATACCATGTTTATCTGTTGAATGAAGTAGATAGATCTCGTAGTTTCTTGGTTGTGTGGGTTCTAATTTTGGCAGTTGGAGCCAAATTTGCAACATTCAAGCCAAAGAAGGAGCGAACCATACGACAGATTCCAAGTAGGTTTCTTCCCCTCATCTACTTACTTCAAGGAAAACATTGGGTCCTTTGTCATTATATTGTTCTAGGTTAGCGACCAAACCTAGGGGAGATATTTCTATTCACAGTCATAAAGCTCGCATAACAACCAAGAAGCAACAAGGAAACTATCCATATCAATGCCACTGATTCAGATCAATATTCCTAAATGTCTTTCTATTTCTTTGTCTTTAGTTCTTTTATGTTTTCATTCTATAGTTTTCTTATCACAAATGACCCTTGCACCCCAATAGTTAGAATCTACGTTTTAATTTATAGAACTTTGAAGATCATTTTATCTTTTGATAGTTTAAAGCAATTTAAGTTTCGTATATAGTCTAGTTTTACGAGTGGTAGACTAGAATATGCTTCAACTTCTATGGATGTATCTCTGGTTTTAGCCAATGAAAACTTTACTTCACAAAAAAACTAGTTTAATTGATAAAAGTATATTTAATAATTTTAATATAATGATATGTCATCATAGATGTCATATAAATAGTAAAATTTGTGGAAGGTTTATTGGGAACATTTTCTAAACTTTCAAAAACATTAAAATAAAATTATTATTTCATTACATAAAAATAAGTATTATGTGAAATAATAATTGCAATTCTTAGTGACCTCTTCAGATGAGGATCACATCATCAAAGTGTTTCTACAAGTTATCCATTTATGGTATAGTGCCTCAAAGGCCACATGGCACTCCCATAGGTAGAAATCTCATTAAATGGAATTCATATAAGTTTCCAATCTTTTTTAACCATGTTGTAGGATCTATTTGACATTGTCAAGGATACAATACCATATGAGGCAATATTTTCCTCGGACGATGTATACATTTGATCCATCCGGAAATCCGGACACCTATAATACCTAGGAAACTCTAGGGTAACAAGCGGAAATCATTTTTCAATCCTTGGCCAAAAAATATGAGAACCCTAGATTTGGGGCATGTGGGTTTATCCTTGTTGTCAAACTTCCCTAAGGTGGCTCCACAATCACCTTCTGTTGTTTAGTTTCCACTCTCACCCTCTCTTGCAAACATTTCAAGTTTAAATTTTGTTGTTAGTTTCGTTCAAGGCTTCATTGAGTCAAATCCACAATATAAGTGTCTATTAACTTCTATCCATAAGATTAGGTTTCTAAGGAGGAAAGGTGATAGGGTGAAAATGGTAGTAGGAGAAGACGTCCTCTTGGTGGAGTTTCCTAAGTTATCATAGAAGATGGTGATAGAAAGGTTTTCTAGAAAATAATTAGGGTTTGTTTCAATTTATACATGGATAAATCTGAAATAGGATAATTCCAATAGTTATAGCCCCAATTTTTATTTTCTCACTCATGGATGCTTGGTCTTTCAGTTTTCCTCGTTGGAAAACAAGGAAAAAAAAATTAATTAGAGTCAGAACCTCATAGTTTGTTGTCCAATCAAATTTGATTCCCTTATTTTACAAAAAACGTGATGGGATGAGAAATATTTTAGAAGCCTCATTATCATAGCTAGAAATCCCCATGAATGATCTAAATTCATTCAAATTTATTGGTGTTGGCCAAATTTCTATTGCTTGTATATTCTTTACATACATATCTATGCCTTCTTGTAAGGAGATATGGCCTAATTATTGGATCCAATTTTGGTAAAAATAGCATTTACTTGTGTTTTCATATAGTTAGTGCTCCCTTAGTACCTATAGTAGCATCCTTAAGCGATGTTCATGCTCTTTCTCTAATTTAAAATAAATGAGTATTCTATCTCAAGAGATGAGAGAAAAAATATACAAGTATTGTCTAAGCATTTTATTCATTAAAGACAAAAATAATTGGTGCATTTGTTAATCTAGGTCGCACTATTTCAAATTCATAATTCCCATACCTTGTCCTAAACATTGGGATACTTATGTCCTTCTCTTTAATTCTTACCTAATGGTAACCTGATCTTTGGTCAATCTTGGAAAATACCTTGCCTCATTTAAGTTGATCAAATAAATCATATGTCCTTAACAAAAAATATATCTTCTTCATTATTGTAGTATTCAGATGTCCAAAACATATACACAATGCCATTGTTCCATCTTTCTTTTTAACAAAGAGAACTTGAGATCTCGAAGGTCACACACTTGGACATATATATTCCTTATTTAAAATTTCCTTTATCTACATGTGTATCTCCTTCAACTCTATTGTGCTCATCTTGTCAGTTGTTTTAGATATTGGGGAAATTCCAAACCTTTAATTAATACAAAACATGTCCCTTTAAGCTGACAACCATGGGATATCTCCAAACATATCCTAAAATTATTGTAGCACTATAAAATATTTTAACTTTAGAATATTACTATTAGTTAGCTCCTCTGCATGGAATGAAAATATTGGACACCTTTCTTAAATCAATATTTTCAATTGTAAGGTTGAAAATTTTCTAATAAAAATGTGTCTTGGAATTTCCTTCACAAACCTTGTTGTCCTCCTTCATTAATTCATGTAAACATTTAGTTATGAAAATCTAGGACAACATAATTATTTACCAACCAATCCATCCCAATGAGAATGTAACGAAAACCAAAAGAAATGATATTTAAATAAGAAAAAATTTCCCCTCCATTCATATTTATGGGAAAAGCCTTAAAACTTTCACAAATCTTCCTTTTAGTTTCAACGGCTATCTAATGAAAACATGCTCTCTTAGGCTTGACCTATTTTAAATTAAATATATCCACTATCTTAAGATGAATATAACTATGATTTGTCCATGAATCAGTTAAAATTACACAAAGCTAATTTAGAATCTTATATTCCACTTTAATCATGTTTATTGATATTCCAACGTTACATATATCCCTAAAATGTTTTTAGGGATATATCAAGATGTAGTGACTTCCTAAAGCTTGTGGATAGTGTTCATTTTGTCTTCTTTATGAGGGAAATATTTGAAAAAAATATTTTCTTTTGCAACCTCCACGTTTGATTGGTGGACTTGTACTTTTCCTTGAATATTTTTCCATCTTGCACTCACTCTAGGTTTCTTTTCTTGGCTTATATACAATAGGGCCATGCCTAAGAGATGAACTTAGTTTGAATCCTTTTGTTCTTTTCTCCACTTTTCCCCTATTTTTTTCCTTCTTTGAATTATGGAATGCTTCCATGCTTTTTCTCTACTGATACAAATAGTTGACCTTTCTTATAGTTTCCTCCATGATCTCTAACTCATCAAATTTTATCTTTTCCTTTTAAAAAGTAAGTAACCCACTCAAAAATATATGAATATTTACCTTTTCATCATTGATGAAGTAGATATACCTTAGAAATTCAAAATTTTCTCCCATATCCATTCATTTTCATATTCCCTAACTTAAGTTCAAAGAACTCTTATATATTTCTATCATAATAATTCTCAAACAAGTACTTCTTATAAAAGCACTTTTTGAACTACTTCCAAGTGATATTCTTCTCATTTATATGCTTGAATTGTCTTTGTTGATCACCAAATATAAACTTTTCCTTGTGAATCATAAATGAAAAGTTTCACTTCCAAGTTTGAGGAATAGTTATGTAGCTCAAATAAATTTCTAATCCCACGTAACCAAGCCTTGGATTATACTCCTTTTTTATTTTTTGCAACTAGTAGTCGTTTAATTTTTCTAAGTTATCTTTGCAGATTGTCGAAGTAACTTCTTCTTGTTTGATGACTAACAAAAGATATCATTAGACTCATTTACAATTCCCTAAATGAGTGTTCCTTTATATCAATGTAATTAGGTGAGTGGTGGCATATTTGAGTCTTCCTAACACTTATTGAATGCCTAACTACCTTTTAGTTTCCCCTTATTGTATGGGATTTCCTTACTCCTCCCTGCTTTGAGCTTGATCTAACTTTTTTCTTTCATTTGTAGTTGGTTTGAACTTTGTATTGCTTCCTCCTAAGATAGGATTATTATCTCATTATCTACCCTATAACTCATCTCCTTTCTCAAAATTTTCATTCTCTCTTTCAACTCAATTTGTTCCATTATGTCTCTATGTCTATTGGATTTTATTTTTTCATTTCCCATGCTCACATTCATGTTCCTCACTTTTTCCTTATGGTGATGAGTTGCTTGGGCATATTTCGTGCTTATTGTCCTTAGTATTCTATAAAATTTGTAGGCATCAAATTATATTAGATAGAAATAATATAACAAATATATAATGACATAACTTTCCATCCTTTAAGTAAGTATTATGCTTCCTATGATTTGTTTAGAATTTCTACTACCCAATTCAAAAATGTGGGTGAATAAATTTATTTTAATCATTAATAAATTTCCATTGACTACTCATATGCCACATTATGAGCTTTGAGAAGAGATATATGGCCCTTTGAATTTTGGCTAATTTTCCCAATTTGTTCTTGTAATGCTGTAAGAATATTTATGTTAGTCCCTTAAAAATTTGGATTCCCCTATTGTAATTCCAATTACATGGATTGATTTTTTTGTCCAAGAGATTTCCATCCAGTAATTTGACATTCCAAATTGAACTTAGAATATCGCATTGGAAATCTCACATATATCTTTCATTTAAGTAGCATTAATACACATAATTCTCTAATTTTTTAGTAGCAAAAAATGTTGTTTTAAGGCCTCAAAAAACTTCCTAAATTTTATCACTTAAAAATCATAAGAAAATTATATGTGACTTGTTGATGTTGCATACAAATGTGGTACTGATGTGACAGATAATTCCACTTAACAACTTAGAGTACTATAATGTCACTACCTATACCTACCTAGCTTGCATTTTCACCACTTGTCACCTTACACTTCACCATCTTCCTTTTTCTTTATCTCTCATCTTTCATCATTCTTATCTCTTCTCCTTTTCTATTTCTTCACTTTTTCTTTATATATATCTCAGACACTACCTATGCAATTGTTAGAGCCTTGTCACCCTACTAATGTTATGTCGTTCTACATCTCACAAATTCATTTTAATGCGTATGTAAAGAAACATTCTTAAACCTTAACCCCACATGTTTCATTTCTCTCATGCATCACAGCCTATAGTCCAACACTGTACAGTCTTATAGTCGCACACACTACAATCTTGGAAAAATATTATTTTCTAACATCAATTGATGCCCATGCATAAAAATAACTAGTGAAAGCAAATAACAAAACTTGACCCATTCTGTCTCACCCACATGACCTTTTCCTATGCCATTATAACCTTGTTATATGGCCCTATCACCTACCCACCATGGAATTTTCACATCATCACATGCATTAAATCCATGTGGACTCCATGCTGTGAAGTACAAAAAAAATAGAATTCAATCCCTTTTTCAAGGTTTTTTCCCAATTCTAGAATTTTCCCATTTTTCAAAATTTCCAATTAGGTTACCATTTAATCTATAAGTCCAGCTCAAGAGACCTAATTTATCCCTTTTCACACAATTTCACTCTATGTACTTCAACTCCAAGCCCTTTGATGCACCTTAGGCACGAAATTGAGCAATTAGCTTTGAAAATTTTGGGGATTTTCCAAATTTCACCATGGCCATCCCTTAAATTTAATTAATTCCATTATGGTTCTATTTTTTTCGCAACCATAACTATAATTGGGGTTTTTTATCTTGCTAGACTCAATTCCTTAATTTCAATTACCAATATTGAAAAGCATACTATAAATTTTAATCCGAAAAAAATATGTATGAAAGAGTGAATGAAAGAAATGATAATGCTATACATCATGGTGAGGAAAACCCACCATTATACAACAGTTATTTTAAAAATTGTTATAGAGAGTCATATTAATCTAGTAGATGAGAAAAAGGAACATTTAAATGAACTTAGATGTAGCAAGAATAAAAGGATGAAGTACCCCCACATGAACAATGACCAAATTTTCCAAGTTGTAAGTAATACAAACCATTAGCATAAGGATTGAGCATGGGACATGTAGAATTTATACATGTCTATCAACAAACCTAAGGAAATGAGTTATACACCATTTTTTTCGTAAGCTGGTTTTCTATTCTTTTAAATAGATGAAACTATCAAAATACATAGCATAGAAAATTTTCTTATTGATCAAATTCTTGGGAAACCTGGCTAAAAATAAAAATATAGATTATTAGCCCATAAAGTATAACTTAAATTCTTAACAATCGTAGTATCATAACTATCAAAAAAAGATTTATTTTCATACGATGTGTATTTCTATGCAAGAAAATAAGATTCAATAGAAGCAAAAAAATATTGCATGCCTAAACATTAAAATATCAATATAAAACATATACAGTAATGCTAAGAGTGGTATGGGGTATTCATGTGGTTAGTAGGTTTTCCAAAGGCTTAAGAAGAGGAAGTAGGAATCTTGGAATTAATTTCTTTGAATTAAAGCATGATCTCATCTACTTATGTTAATACCTCCTCCCTTGATTCATCTCTATCCCATAAAACAATTCCCACCATAGCCTTTATATGTTAGTATAACTCTGTAGTATTCCAATATTTTGTGTCATTTTCTCCGGAATTTCACAAATCAAGTACCGAACTACCAATTTCCTTAAAAATGTCCTCTTCATGCATTTCACCTTTATCCAATCTTATTTACACATTTTTTGTTGAAATGCTCACAGATGTTGGTGGGAGTCTACTCACATTAGACATTGGTAGCTCCTTAGGAAGCCTCCCAGAACCAAGAGCCATAAGGGCCTCTACCACCATGTCATTCCCTATGCTCTTACCTCTCTTGTGGAATACTAAATCAACACAAACCAAAAGGAAGAATAAAATCATGACTTAAGCAGTGTAAAAGATCCTAGGGTGGATGAGAGTTAGTCACAAAAAATAGAACCCACAACCAAAATAACACAAAGAAGATGAGAACTTAAAGGAATAAAATTATGAAACTAGAACCAAAGGACCAGACATACCATGTAATTTATACCTACCAAAGTTTCAATACAAAAATAGACCACGTATATCCCTTTCCTATGAAGTGCAATGATGGTTAAGGTCCCATAATTATGGTGTGGTGTGGTACCATTTTTGAGAGTGTACAAATAAGGCATAGAAAGGTTGGAAACATCCATATCAACTATAATAGACCCATGAATGTTACTCTAGTGCCATTAACAACCATTATGGCACACAATGTTGATCCCCCACCACCTGACGACTACATGTAGCTCCATCATCGTCGTTTCACCATTTATCATCGGAGAGTGCAGTGTGGAATATAGGGTGGTTGGATCCATTATACTCTCTGTAACAAGCCCCACATGCGGTTACTATCACAACATTGGCACCTTACATCGAGGGAATTTTTCACACACACACACACCATAGTATTAACATTTTTTTTAAATAGTTGCACAACAACATAAGCTACATTGTGCAACTATATAATTTTTTGTCAATATATTGTATCTTTTAGGAATAAAAGTGTTGTATTAACACAAACATATGTGTTATATTTTGGAAATAAAGTAGCATATTTTAGTTAGAAAAAAAGGGATTTCACATAAGTAAAGTTTTACAAATCTAATTTCATTTTCTATGTTTCATCTTCTTATATAAAATTCAAATTGGTTGTGCAAGTAACTTGAATAAACTCTTAAAATTGACAAATGTTTTTTTTTCAAATTTTCATCACCACTAAAGTGTCATGAGGTACCATCATAATTGTGTGTCTAATCTAGGGGCTCCATAAAGGCTTAGAAGTTGAAGGTGGCTCCAAAAAGGCTCAAAAATCTAAATGTAGCCAAACCAATACCAAGTTCTAGAAAGCACTCAAATCCGAGTGTGTATTACCAATGTATGGTTCTTTAAAGTTTGAGAAGGACAGGGAAAAATTGGGGTGTGCCACATGCCATTCCAATCAGCAGGTGGGACCCACAAGATTACATGGAAATCAAGTGTTTCCCTACCAGGCCCTTGACACATGGCATGCCAACATTAGCCCCTTAACCCAACACAAAAAGACAAAAAAAAAATTAAAAATTTCATTAAAAAAAAACAAAATCATTCAAATACTATATAATAATACTGCAAATAAAATAAAATATCAAACATATAAAATTGGGGTCTTCAAACTATATATTAAAAATTATAAAGAGACAAACCATATAAATCCAAAAAAAATTATTATAAACAAAAATGTAGCCATCGAATACATGCCCTCATTTTATGGTGGTTATTATGTTAAATAATATGGTTTTAATACATAACCATAAATTAAAATTACGGTGATCAAAGGTATATTATAAAATTGTTTGTTAATTCATACCAAACCCACTCCAACATTAAAATCCATAACCATTTTAGTAACCACCTTCCAAACAAACGAATGTCGGCATAGTTAATAAACCAAATGACACTCCCAAAATTTAATGCCTTCGAGCAACGGTTGCAACGACCCTATCACACCTAAAACAAAAACATGTTGAATAAAAAAAGCCACCAACGGCTCAGTCCTTAATAAAATTTGCCTGTGTTTGTATTCAAGCCAAACATTTTTCATTTTCTTGACGAAGGGGAGAGGGAGAAAAATAGTGTGTGTGTGTAACCCAAAGGAGGAACTCTACTCATGACGAGCACACTTTTCAAGGCAATAATATTTTAGGGGAATATTCTTTAGAATATTCCATAGAATATTCCATGCAAAATCTTGGATGAATCTAAAAGATTCCCTAGAGGGTGATTTTTCATTGTGATGGAAATATGTAAAATTTATACTCAAAAGAACCAAAATTTCTCAGGGAACGAAATGGTGTGATCCATTTCCTCATTTAGATAACTCAAATTTAGGCATCAAGCAACGAGGAATCTTTGTAGAATCTTGTGGAATCTAAAGGATTCCTTTTGAGGCTGATTTTTGATAGTGGTGGGATGATGTCAACTTTATAGTCATTTTTCACATATTTTCATAGGGAGCACAATGGTGTGCTCAAAATTTTCATCCAAGCAGTGGATTTTTTGGCCATATCCAAGAAAGAATCTTTGAGATTCCCGACAGTACAAAATTTTACATTGTCAGAAAGGGGCCAAGTTTATAGCCATTTGACATTATTTCACACCAACCATTCAATGGTGATGTTCATTTCAGCAGTTGAGCTTTTCATTTCCTAGTTGTCCCCAAAAGTGGAGGTATATGATGCAGTTATGCCATGTCTTTCTTTGATTTGCTGATATGATGTTGTTTTTGTTGAGATCCTTGATGCCATTATGTTGAGGGATACTTGTATGTCATGACATGTGAGAATTTATTAGCTTGTCATGTTGAAGGAGGGCCCATTTGAGTGAGAGCTCCTATAGGCAGAATGTCTCATGGAGATACATGACACACTCATTGACGGGTTTTATCCTTGTAATGCCAAATAATGTACTATGTACTCATCATCATTTGCATTATTTACTGAAGCAGCCTCCCCACTCTTGACACCAAAGCCTAGAGATGTAACCGACATTGTATGAAATTTGTTATCAATGTGTTTGTTTTTGCGATTTGATGCATATTGTTATGTTTCATCTACTTTACAGTATGCACATGTGGTTGTTCTATACTCTTTCAATATGAAATTATGCTAACATCAAAGAAGTAAAAGATCTTGGTTAATTCTAGTAGTTGAAGAGATTAAAATCAATTTTGGTATCAAAGCAGTCTTCTCACTAATGTGAATTGTGAGTGTGAATGATTGAACGTGAAACAAGAAGGGAAATGGAGAACAACAGAGATATCTACGAGGACCTCCTAAAGATGGAATGCATGGTGTACATAATTTATGTACATTATGAGGAGAATATGGCAAGAAAGGAATGCTAAAAATAAAGAGTAGAGGATGATGCTCCATCTCCATCTTCCAGTGATTATTGATCTTCTTCATTGCCTTCTCATCATTTAGATTAGGAGATCAATCATAGCCTTCAATTAGAGAATACTAAATTGAGGAGACTTCTACAAGGAGAAAAAGAGGAGAACTTGAGTTTGTATCTTGAGTTACGAGCCATGGAAGAGGCCTTCAAAAAATAAAGTGTAACAAAGGCTTAGCGAAGTCATCATCACCTACTTCAGAATCGATAGCTAAGGTAAACATTGTTGATCATTCTTCAATTTCATTTCCATATGATGTTATTTATGTTAGAATCCTTTAGGTACCCATTTTAGGAACCAAACTTAGACTCCATACCAAGATGGGCTAAAGCAGAGTGCTTGGAGGTAGTAGAAGCTTATAAGTCATTGTCAAATCCAGTGGGGAAATAGGATGATTGGAGCACATCACAATCCTCCCATGACAATGCACATTCTAGAGGAAGATCTAAGGCAAGCTCTCATCACCAGGATTTCACAAGAGACTGTCAAGAGAGGTATAAAAAGTCTCAGCATTCTAAAGTTCATTTTTATTACAAGTTTGTTAATGATAAACATAAATCACGGCATAGAAAACTATGTATTTTTTTGTGGTTTACATAACCATGTGGTCGTTAAGTGTTGGAAGAGAATGGTAGCAAGAAAGAGGATAAGGTTGTAGAAAATCTGTGATAGGTTAACCCGATTATGAAATATAAATCAAAGTAGAATACTGTAACCTACTTCTACTATCAATTTGCAGACTCTTAAAGATTGAGATGAACAATATAACTAGAAGAAGAAGAATCAATGGCACAATACACATGAAAATATTTTGGGGAAACTCTCAGATAAAAACCCCTCACTATTGTATTATCATACATGATGGAAATACATAAAAATTATACAAAGCCTTAGCTCCCACATCTAGCCAGCTCTCAGTACAATCCTCACAAATGCTCACATGCAATCTTGGCTTCTCTTCAGCCTTCCTCTCTGCCCTTCAAGCTCCTATTTCCTTGCATTGTCCCTTGTGGATGGTTAGCCTTTTACCAAGTGGAAAACCAAGCCTTCAAAACTGTGCAATCCTCAAGGATGAATCCTTGACTGCATGCATGAGTTTTCTCGATGAGAAAATACATGCAAATGATAGTACACTGTCCTTGAAAATTAATCTCAACTGGGTTTTTCTCAGAATAGACATGCATGAGTTTCTGATGAGGTAATCTTTAGTTAACTAGAGTAGCACTAGTTGAGTGCATTAATGAATCAACTGACTGTTAACTCACTATTAGTTCCTCAAACAGTTTGGAACTAATTTAACTGGACTTAACTCAGTAAACTGAGTTAACTAATTACAACTAAAATATAACTCATTCTTATCTCCTTAATTTGAGGGATAACTCTTGCATGACTTCAGAAATACTTCTAACTTGAATTTCTCCAACTAATTAATTTAAAATAAATTAATTAATTATTTCCAAGTAGTTTTTAAGACTAAATTTGATTTTAATTCACAATTTAATTCAAGGACAAATTAAATTGGAATATTCTTGTTACCATATTTCGACACTCCCTATTAACAAGAAAGGAATTATCTGCCACCATGATCCTCTCTCTATGGAACTCTAATTTACACTTTGACAATGCCTTTGCCAAAATGTCAGCATTTTGCTCCTCTATCGAAATATACTGCAGCAACATGATCCTCCTCGCTACAATGTCTCTGAGATGATGATACCGGATGTCGATGTGCTTGGACCTATCATGAAATACTAGATTCTCAAAGAGTTTGATACAACTCTGATTATCAAAATAGATCACAGTTGGATCCATCCTCTAATTAAACAAACCAACTAAGGTTTTCACATCCAGATGGTCTTGCATGTTGCCTGACTTGTAGCCATGTATTTTGCCTCTGTTGAGTTGAGTGCAATTGACCTCTGTTTCTTATTGTACCAAGAAACTGCCACTGGCCCAAGGTTGAAAATCCCTCCTGATGTGCTCTTCCAATTTGATTGAATCCCTTCCCAATTTGCATCAGTGTTGCCCTGTAGCTTCACTCCCTCTATTCGTCTGTACCATAATCCATATTGATATGTGCCTCTAAGGTATCTCAATACATGATTTGCCACCTTCCAAAACATCTTGGTAGGCTGAACCATCACTTGACTCAGTTGGTTCACCACATAGCACAAATCTTGTCATGTGTTCATTAAGTACATCAATGAACCCACAAGCTGCCTATACACAGTAGCCTCTACCACTTCTCTTGAAGTAGCAACCTCCTTCCTCTA
>APFE030935027.1:31445-55029 GCA_000404065.3 Pinus taeda | reverse complement strand
GGAGAGAGAGGAGTGTGAGAACCATTCGTTGTGGGCTTCTTCAATCCAATCTAGTATGGGTAGAGAGATGGATACCAGGGTGCTTTCATCCTCAAATTGGTGTGATAAAGCATCAGCTACTACATTATCATGCCCTTTCTTATAAGTTATTCCATAATCATATCCCAACATTTTGGCCAGCCATATATTTTACTGTGGCGATGATAGATGTTGCTCCAAAAGATATTTTAGGCTTTGATGGTCCGTGCAGATTGGGAAACGTCACCCAAACAAGTATGCTTTCTAGGTGTCTACAGCATGTAAGATGGTGTTGATGGTGTTCGACCCACCAACATGTCAAGGGGATCTCCATGGTAAGAAGTCCAAT
This sequence comes from Pinus taeda, assembly GCA_000404065.3. NCBI lineage: Eukaryota > Viridiplantae > Streptophyta > Pinopsida > Pinales > Pinaceae > Pinus > Pinus taeda. The sequence continues at coordinate 54,662 of APFE030935027.1, read as the reverse complement.
TAGACCTCAGACCGTTTGGTATAGGAGTCCCAGTAGTGGGTCGTAAAGCAATGCCTTGATGATGATGTCGCACAGAGGCGAGTAAGATAACTCTGTTAGTAGCAAGGGTGTGACCGCTCCAGTGAGTCAAGGAAGGTGTATGGGAGGTTCTAACACATGGGGGTTGAGATGAGTGTGCCCCTTGGCAACCTGTAACAATAGTTAGCTGGGAAGGGAACACACGAGCGAAGATGCATCACAATATTGAAAGCAGGTCAGCTGACAATCCAAAGTGATGGTTAAACCAACAACACATGTTGGGCAGCAAATCCCCCAATAGCAATTTTTTGGGGCTCAAAGCCCAACTTTTGGGACGATGTGATGTAAGACCCCGCAAAATGCAGGAGTGGAGCATGAGAGTCTAGGGTAGTCCACCCTAAAATATTGTAAATTAATAGAATGTGTCGGCCTACCCATGGTTCGCAGACCATGGGAATGTATAAATAGAGTGAGGCTCTAAGTGTATAAGGTAGCTTTTGTTTAGATCTTAAGTGATATGGGTTTTTGAATGTGATATTCTCTCTGAGTCTATAAGTTCGAGTCTGGGGTCGTAGTAGTAGAGAGAGGCTCTGCAGCCGTGTGCGCAGAGGCCTAGTAGAGTCTACAGCTGTGTGCATAGAGGCATGGTAGAGTCTTTAGCTATGTGTGTGGAACCCTGCAGCTGAGTGCGCAGGGTGGAATTGGATTATACTGGAACAAAAGATTAATAAAAGATAAGTGTTTCTGAAATATTGTGCCTCTGCTCACAAATCTGTGTGTTTGTTCTTCTATTATGGTTTTATGCATCTCTTTAAGGTTTAAGTTTTTGCACACTTGTTATGAATATAGAATGATTGATAAAGACTACTAAATTAAGTCATATCTATAATAATAACATACTAAGGGTAAGGGATCTAGACAGTGTCTCTTCGCGCTTGGTACAAGGGCTATGTGAAGGTCGAATACCTTCGCGGAACCATGTAAGTGCGCAAGATTGGTTCGTGAATTCCCTGATCCCATCAAGACATCCCTAGGGTGCGGAAACCTGGTTCCAGCACCCTCCCATAATACCATGGGTGAGACCTCAGTGCACGCTCCACGAACTATTATCAAAAGGGCCGGCAATGCGGGATTTGTTTGGCTAAACATTTCTAAACTTGGGTTATGCCCCTATAAGCCAACAAATGGTTCCATTGCTGAGATCAGAATCTGTCTAAGGGATCTCTGATGTCAGAACACTGGAACCCCACAAAGAAGGAAATTGAAGATTGGTTGGATCAGGAGCTTCACGAGTTCGTGACACAGGAAAACAAAATGCCATAGATATCTGAGAAGAGGTGGCTTGATCGCTACGAAAATCCAAGAGAACCTCTTCGCATCCTTCTCTTCGAAACTATATGATTGGATCGTGAGGCTAGCCGACAGCTAGGGAAGGTACAAGCTCGATCAATCGATAGTGTGGACTCCGGAGCTAGTGCGCAGAATAGAGGCATCAAAAGATAAGATCGTGTGGGCTATGGATCATTGGCTCGATCAGATAATAGGAGGATTTATCACTAAGTTCGTGATAGTGATGACCATGAGCTATAGTGAAGTAGAACAACATTTTATCAAGGGACCACGAGGTAGGTACATCAAATCCCTGAATACTTGGATTAAGATGTTGTTATGTGAAAAGTGGGTTATGCAAATACATTAATGAGTGGAACGACACGGATCAAAAAGATCTACAAAGGGATCGAAGGGTTAGGGAACAGTCCTTTAATTTCACCTTCGCAAGAAAGCAAGGAAGAACATGCACGGGTTTCTCTGAGAAGTGCGGTCAGTTTGATAAGGCAGCGCATTCCACAATTATCACCTCCACATACGCCATCACCCACTGTACCTACTTCACCTCAATCTTCAATCACCCCACCTCCACAAAACCCGTAGTTCAGCATGGCAAGTGCGATCAAGCTATCCATATTCAGAGGAGTAGGGAATGAGGACCCGGATCAGTTCTGGTTCATGCTAAGAGCAGTGTGGGAAGCACATAGGGTTGCAGATGACAACATTAAGAAGGCCACATTGGTGAGTACGCTACAGGATTGTGCGCTGACATGGTATATCAAGCACTCGAACAACCACCTAAATACAGGAATAACGGAGATCTAGAATGCACTGAATAGAGAGTTTAGCTGGCTGAAGTTAGAGACAAAGTCAATCGTTGGGTTTAAATAGATCACGATGCTTCCAGGCAAAACCCCCTAGGATCTAGATCAGAGGCTAAAAGGTATGATCCATGAAGCTAATATGATACTGAAAGATGCATAGCACCATGCATCGTTTGTGGCGCCTTTGACACCACACCTGAGGATGGCGCTGTCACAGAAGAAGATTTCAACCCAAGCAGAAGCATTGGAAATGATGATGAGGTTGCATGAAACTCCGATACAGGATCCTGGGTTGGGAGTCCAACAGATCCACGAAAAAATACAAAACCTATGCTTGGAGATGCAAAGTTTGAAGCAGGATAGGGCGCCCTGGCTAGAAGCGTGCAAAGAAGTGTGGTGCATAAAATTTAAAGGCCAGGGCCACAATAAGTATCACTATATAGTATTCATGAACTATTTGGAAAGAGGGGGACCAATGTCGTTAAGACCAGAGGCACAGGTCAGGCCAAGTGTGGCACCTATACTCTGGTGCATGATCTATCAGGTGGGAGGAAAGCACATGACAGACAACTATCATTTGTTGCGGAAGTGTACATAGACTACCCAACACCTGTTTTTCAATTTTTTAGATTGGTGGGCCATGATGAGCGTACATGTCGTAGCTACGATTCAATGATGGAGTGGACCCGAACATATAGAATGAAAACGAAAATGAGAGGCCTTGACCCAGCCGTAGGGATGGCACGCGGAGGATTTTAAGGGCGAGGTCAAGGACGAGGAGGAATGGGGTTAGGAAGGGGCCGCACATAATTAGACTATTAAATTGTGGAGGACCAAGGCACTATGCTTATGATTGTACCAACCCAACAAGAATATATTGTTCGTATTGTGAACAGTTTGATCACGAAATGGTAGATTGTCCTATGCTAATCATACAGATGCACGAGAAAGGGGTACTATAGCTTACTCTGACCCAGAACATCCAAATGATGAGGTCTGAACCTTGCAAAGAAGACCCCAATGTGAACATGATGCTCAAAAGTGGCACGACTACAAGGGGAAGATAAGGGGAAACAACTCGAAGAAGATACATACGTTTGCAAGGCTCCTACAAAGGAACCTGAGTTTGATTTGGATCGCGCCAAGGAGACGTTTATGGAAGCTAAGAAGAGCTTCACGGAGGCCTCTACTTCAAGTAGTAAGGATCAACTAGAGCCAGGAATGGATCCTTCTATGCTTACTACCTTTTTAGAGACATGCATGAAGCTGCTACGTGACAATAAGGTAGTTAAAGGACTACAAGAGCTTATCACTAGGTGCGCAGGGTCCAGTGAACCACGTGTAGTCTGGAAACTAGGAAAGCATGCATTGCACATAGGGAAGGAAATGAGATTAATGCCGTAGATTGGAAAGTATGAGATGGATCAGGTATTCCTAGACTTGGGTTCGGATGCGAATGTGTTACCAAAGCATACGTGGGAACGCCTGGGCAGGCCCACGTTACAGTGGTCTCCTATTCAATTACGGATGGTGAACCAACAAAAGATCCTACCCATGGGAAGGTTGCAAGGGGTAACAGTGGACATCAAAGGCAAGATTATGCAGATGAGCTTTGAGGTAATAGAGATTATTGATGACAGCAACCCTTACCCTGTGTTGATAGGAATAGACTGGGCCACAAACATGAATGGATTCATCAACCTAAAGAAGCGGAAGATGATTTTTGAGAAAAATTCCCTACGCATGGTAGTTCCGCTAGATCTAGTTGAAGGATCATGCTACACTAAGCCTGTGCACGACGATGATAGTGATGACGATCTGGATTGCATTTACTAGATAACAATGCAAGACCAGGATCGGGTGAACCCAACAGTGGATGGGAGAATCTCATGGGAGTGCAACAGTTCCTGCACTTTGGATTCAGATGAAGCAATAGAGCGCTGGCAGAATTGGTTGCACAAAGTAACAACACTGAATTGAAAGGGAACTATGAACATATGATGGGGTAAAGGAATTCTTAGACAAATCTGAAAGTGCAGTACTGAAACAGCAATAGTACGGTGCGTTAGGATGGGCGTTTTGCACGACACCAGCACAATGGGGTAATATACATCAGAATACTATGGGGAGCTAATGTGAAGGTAAAAGATGGATGCACTTACAAATTAGAAGTCCCCAGCAAGGAATGTGAGCCAGGTAGCCAGAACGCAGCAAGTTGTGCACCCACTTGTGTCGATGGGTGCAGGCGTGTGTTGTGCAAGCACCTCCCAGACTAAGGATCAGAAATCAAGGAATGTGACGCATGCCACAAAAATTTCACATCAACGCCTTCACAAAGCTATGTGGCATCATGAACAAAGTTTCCCAGATAGAATGAACTGATTGGGACCTATGTGTGCCAGTGGTGCAATGGGCATATAGGGCCATGTGTGGGAACTAGGGCGCGGAAATGGTTCCGAAGGTGAGCAAATTCAAGGTCATAATGTTGAGAAAGGATCCTCACACAACCAATCCTATAATCGCCACAGCACATGAGGACCAGAGTTAAGAGATTATGTAGCTACGCGAGGATGAACATATGCAGATTCAAGAAGCCATCCAGTGGGGGAACATTGAGCTTCATGAACTCAAAGAAGATCGAGTGTGACTGAAGTAGAAAATCATATTAATGGATGAGGATATCAGAGAAATAGAAACCAAAATATCACAAGCATTATGCACCGATAGTAGAACGGGGCAACGCATTAGCAACCCCACCACTGCATTAGAAGATTGTCACTGGGAGCTGTTGGCTATACTACCATGGTTGCGACCGCACCTTATCAGGCGAAGCAAACCAAAGAATTGCTCTACATAAGGGAGAATGCAAGGCACTGATTAACTCATGGGTAACTAAGGAAGGCCCATGGAATGGATCGAACAGGGACTGGAAGTCTCGCACCAGTAGTGCAACCGCTTGACTATCCATAGGAAGCATAGTCTCAATGCTCCAAGTAGTTGGAAGAGAGTGTGGGACTATAAAAGAGTCTATATGGGAGCAGTGCGACCCGAACATTGTGCGTAAGATCAGTATGACGCGTAGATTGTGGTTACGTAGAAGGGACTACGCTGTCGTGCAGATGGGATCGAATGTGACCATTGGTGACATTATTCATGACAAGATGTCGAATTTAAGGAAACGAGGAGCAGACAACGGATAATTAAGACACAGAGTCAGAACTAGATTTGAAATGATCTATTGCCAATATCGCATTAATGGGCCAAGAAAGGGGGGAACAGTTGAATATGAATTCTGGCAGGCCTATGAAGCCTAGATGGTCATCTATCGAACAACCCTTGGCATCTTGAGAATTCAGTTATTACAGTTTGACTTTATGGCTTTAGAGGCCTTAACAGTGAGTTCAATATTTGAAGCATTAACAAAAGAGATGCAGGACCTTCTGAGAAGAGCAATGTCAATAGCCAAGGATGTTACACCAAGCCCTATGTCATTGGTGGGAGGTGCGCTTGAATTTCCAAAATTGCCCCAGACGCCAAGGGCCAAAAAGGATCCCCAGGTAGTAGGATTGGTCTGTATGTCTCCGCAAAATCCATGGTTCGACAAAATGTCGATGGAAGAGAAGGGAAAAAAAGTTAATATTGAGAGTGATGATGAGGAAGAGGATCCTCTGACCTTTGTCGAAGAGATAAAACCAGAGGAAGAGATGGAAGAAGACATCGAACTAGTACGCACAACAGAAAAGCTATGCAAGTATGTCCCTCCATGAAAAGGGAGGATAAAGGTACCTAAAGATTTGGATGTTGTATAAAGCACACTCAACACCCTGTTCATCCCCGCAGGTGTTCTAATGGAAGGTTCAACTGTGGGTCGTGTACCCTCTATGAAGTTTCAAGGCTGGGACCTCACGGATAGCGAAGATTTCCCTCATTTGGAAACTAGCTAGTTGATGGAACAGAGCACGGAGAGGGCAGTTACAACACTACAGCCACAGACATGGTTGTGCTGGGTGGAGGAGGCTGGGCTACTCCACCTCCTATCGATCCCACACTTTTAGTGGGCCCCAATCACGATATTTGTCATCAGGCAACTGCTTTGCCTGGTGCATGATGGGTACTTATGGCTGGAGGAACCCATTCCCATCATAGCGAAGCTCATTCATAGGATTGCACGGCTTCCTTGTTCAGGAAGGGACCTCATAGAAATAGCTAGCACAAGTGGGGACTTGGCGATTGTGGAGGCTATGAAAAAGAAGTATAAGTTGGAGAAAAAGTAGAGGGGGTACATTATTACTAGTATCCAAAACAAAGGGGTCTGCATCGCTACCCAGTTGTTGGTAGGAAAGGTGATGAGAAAATGTCGGGGCAATGAGGTACCAACAACGGTCATCATGTTGGCCGAGCAATGCGCAAAAGGGGTACAGTTCAACTGGGCGCAATTCCTCTACAACGAGTTCCTAATGAACTACACGGAGGCCCAAGAGCAGGGTAAGACCTTCCACTACGCATGGTTGCTCTTATCCATCCTATTGGTTACATGTGAATTGCCGGAGGATAGATAGTTTCCTTCCCTTGACCAAGACTAGCCAGAGGCAGCAAAATATGCATCGTTATGGGTGATGAAGGATGCTACGAGAATCCGAGAAACCAAGATCTCTCAGGTACTAATGGAGGCAAGCATACAACTATGGATCAACAAATAACCATGCCCATCTACCTCGGTATACGACAGTCTGAAGAACTTTGTAGACTTTAAAGAAGATATGCACAATTCTTATATCAGGGCGCGAAAGGATCTAGAACAGAAGTGGACCACACTCCCCTTCATCATCATAGATGATGTTTTTTTCGCGGTGCTCGAAACATGGCCACTAGAATGGCATGAACCCAATTTGGTTTTGCGCAATGAGATAGAGATTCAAAGACATAAGGCTGCCACCAAGCTGCTTGCACAACAAAAGTGGAACGAACAGCTAGTTGAAGAAGTACGGGCATCCCGCGAGGCAGTGAAGGCGACCATGGAAAAGGAAGTAGTATGAGGGGCCACTATGACATAGGATGAAAGAGGCCTGATCATAACCATAGAACAGGTGACAGATGTGACAATGGAAGGCGCAGACCCAAGCACCACCTCAACACAATTGAAACAACCGAGCAGAACAAAATGAACAGGGCCACAGAAGAAGACCAAGGCTTCCAAGTTGGATGGGGAGCCTATTACACTGATTGAGGGTGACCTATATGACATTGGAAACTGCCGGAAGTCAGAGAGCAGTTGAATCGCGATGTTAAATCAAGGTTGGAAGCAATAGAGCGCGCCATACAGGCCTACATAGGCTTGTCAGATTAGTAACTCTTCACCCTCACTTCACTACCGAAAGATCCCACACTACAACGGCTAGAGACAACAGCACATGAATTGCAGCAAGCCTACAACAATGTCTAAGGGACCATGCAGATGCTCACCCTTACTCAACGACTAGCCAGGATGAGGGAGGCCTAAGCTCTTAAGGTGCAAGTGGACGTCGCGCGTCAAAAAGAAGCAGTGCTTAAAGAACCATCTAGCCTTGGCTCAAGCAAGCATTCATGATCACAGCCAAGATCGAGGGAAAGCTAGCACAGATGCAGGGTGTATATGCACTAAGGCAAGGAATCACACCTAGTGACAAAGCATCAAAGATATGTACACAACGGGTACACCGGATAGCGGAAGAATGTGTTGTGGACATAAGAGAAGTGCAGACGTTGTTGGATGGCCTTCGCATGAAGATTAATGCACTAGCCGAGTGACTCGAGACAACTCATGATGATTTTGTTGGGAGCTTGTTGGGTAGCGGATCCCCGAATAATGGGATTTTTGGGCTTAAAGCCCAAGTTTTGGGACAATGTGATGTAAGACTCCACAAAATGCGGGCACAGAGCGTGAGAGTCTAGGGTAGTCCACCCTAAAATATTGTAATTTAATATAGAATGTGTCACCCTACCCATGGTCCGTGGACCATGGGAATGTATAAATAGAGCGAGGCTCTAAGTGTAGAAGGTAGCTTTTGTTCAGATCTTAAGTTATATGGGCTTTTTAATATGATATTCACTCTGAGTCTATAAGTCCGAGTCTTGGGTCATAGTAGTAGAGAGAGGCTCTGCAGCTGTGTGCACAGAGGCTTAGTAAAGTCCACAACTGTGTGCATGGATCCCTACAACTGAGTGCACAGGGTGGAATTGGATTATACCAGAACAAGATATTAATAAAGGATAAGTGTTTCTGAAATATTGTACCTCTGCTCGTAGATCTATGTGTTTGTTATTCTTTTATGGTTTTATACATCTCTTTAAGGTTTATGTTTGTGCGCACTTGTTATGAATATCAAATGATTGATAAAGACTACTGAATTAAGCTAGATCTATAATAATAACATACTAAGGGTAAGGGATATAGACAATGCCTCTTCACGCTCGGTACAAGGGTTACGCAAAGGTCAGATAGATGCGTGGAACCATATAGGTGTGCAAGATTAGTTCACAAACTTCCTAGATCCCATCAAGACATCCTAGGGTGCGGAAAGTTGGTTCCAGCACCCTCCCACATTACCTCGGGTGAGACCTCAGTCCGCGCTCTACGGAGTGTTGCCGAAAGGGCCAGTAGTGCAGGATTTGTTTGGCTAAACACTTCTAAACCTGGGTTAGACCCCTATAAGCCAACAACACATCTGCAACAAGATTCATATAATTGCATACAAAGCAATTCATACTAAAAAACATACATTGCTAAGAAATCAGAGAAATCCAACTACAATAACAACATATGTATGAAAATGTGTTGGCTCTTATTATATAAAAAAGTGTAAGTCCCAATCATAAAATACATCCATGTAAACTTGTTAGCCCCAACAATGGAATGTTACAGCCACATTCGCATACTCCTCCAAAGAGATAAACTAGCTCCGTGCAGTGGAGAAGCCAAGGTGCATTACAATACTGTCCAAGCTTTCCCTAAGATAGTCTTACCAAAAGCTTGGCTAACCATAAGCCTATACAATGAGTTATGAGGGACTATTTATAGGAAAGGGTGGGGTGGCCCTTAACATTCCCCTTTCTAAATATTCAACTAACCTCATGAATCTTTACCTACTCTATGATTGTTACATCTACTATTGACACTTGACTTACACTTGACATGACTCAACATTACAATGCACATGTACCCATGTGAACACAATGGCTTGAACAAGCCAAACTAGACATCACTATGACTTAGACAACTGTATAAGTCCAACTGCTCAACATCCTCATGCTGATCAATAGTCACATATTGATGCCAAGCTTTGTGGTCTTTGATAGTGTCCGTGTGTTCCACCGTGACATCTGTTTGAAACTTGACCTTTGCCTCCATACCATCTGGGTACACTATTCGGGCTCCTCTGTCGAACTCCTCTGAAAGCATGTGCATCATTGTCTTCAATGTGGTTAGACTAGCAACATGCTTGTGCATGATGTCTGCACTAACAAGCAGGTCTGGGTTGGTGGTGATATGCATCAACTCGTCGAAGTATGAGTCAAGCTCTAGTCTGACCTACTTCTTTTTCTTCACCTCCGTGAGAGTCTCGATTGATGGGATTGCACGTGTGCACACCACAACATCCATACACTTGAATACTCATGCATGGGAGGCATGTATGTTAGTGATGAACTACTGGAGCTCTTCATAATTCAAGATCTAACTCTGGATATGTGCCTTCAGCTCAACTGTATTGACCCTCATCATCTTAGGCAAGTGAAGTGGGACTCCCTTGTACGTCATTGTCCATGTTTACATGTCATCAATAGTAGCATGCACATTCGTCAAGATGTGTTTTCTTCAAGCACATCGCTACTGCCACTCATTGATATGGACAACTGCCTTGTACATGGTACCAAAATTGGAGCACAAGTCCCACATAACTATGTCAAGGGACAATACTTCATCTAGTATTCCCTTGTTCAGTTCAGCTAGGGTGGACATTGTCACGAAGTCTCCTCCTTTCTTGGCAGTTTGTTGTTCCTTTTCTATTCACCCATTCTCAACTATTAGGGAGCAAGCACTTGAGCTAGTGGCTTTTCATACATTTTGGTTGATCGGCTAAGGCAACTGGATGTTTTCAGACATTAGTCATGATCACTCATTCTTCAACTTGCACAGGAGATGTTTGATCCTGTGGTGTTGACACTCTGCGAGACTGCACACTCTGTGTTGGGATTCATCAGACGAGATATTGTGCATCTCTTCTTCTATTTGATCACCAAGGATCTTAGTGCCTCTTTGGTCATCCGAGACTTTCTCATCATTTGGATGCATTGAAACGTGTGAGTCGACCTCTTTGCAGCGAGGCATGAGGTCAGTGTCCTGTTCTAACTCATGTTGCTCCATGTCTGCATCTAGCTGTTGAAGTGCTTTTTCTATCTCATGAGCGAAGTCATGCCCCTACGATGGTTAACCCTTTTCACTTGATTCCAGTTGCTCAAATGAATCAACTACTTGTATGGGTGATGCTTTGTCTGTTTGCAAATGTTGCACCCCTTGTTGTATCTACTGCAGATGTGCTTCCCTCTCCTGTTTGCACAGCTCTTGCTCCTTCTAGAGTTGCTCCCTCAACTCATGCAACTCCTTCTCTACTTCTTCCATTCTCTTCTTCTCACTCTTCCTTCACGAGATTTGCTTGTCGCGCTGCTACCTCTTTGCCTCTATAGCCATAGTGGCTTTCTCTGGAAGTGGATCTGCTCGAAACTTGTAGCTTTTCTCCTCCTCCATGTGATCGACAATCTCCTTCTTCCCTTTGTCACATATTGGTATGCTTGGCTCTACTGCCATTGCTTCTACTACTACTACTATTGGTTCTCTCCATGATGATGCTTCACATTATTTCATTAACCACTCCACAGTGAAGATAACCAGCTCATTGGGTCTTGAGAAACTGTAGCAATATCTCCATGGGTCCTCCTCAACCCAATGAAATGCCTCGTGGATCCAGTTGAACTGAACTGTTGTGCAGTGATATTTCACAATGAAATGTGGGTCATATGGATTGTAGATTCAAAGGTCGAATGGGTACTGTTATCACTCAGGTTGTTCCCTTTGACTCCCAAGGGAATACGGTCGAGGTAACCACAAACCAATCTTTAGACTGTCGGTCCTAGCCTACCAGCAGTCAGAGAGGGCTCTCTCTTCAGGCTTTTAACTTTGTTTAAGGGGTGATTTTAGGCTAGATATGAGGCACATGGGTTTTGATTTGATTTTGATTGATGGGATGGTTGATATTATTCAAACTGAGTTGACATGCAAAGTGTAAGGAGTTCAAACCATTGGGCATGGAGTCATGACTGTGAACTGAGGGGTGTTTTTTCTCTGGTAGAAGAGGGGAATATGGAGCAGGATAGCCACACATGGCACAATGATTTTATGCTGGAACAAGAGTGAAATGGAGGTTAGGGAATGAGAGGCAATTAAGGATCTCTCATTCAGCCAAAGAGGGAAAGTGGATGAGTGGTACTTGGGAGCAATGAAGAATTCCCAGACAACATTCATATGTGAAAGGAACCACTTAAACATGTGCAATTAACAATGCATATTCATCACTGTTTCAGAGGAAAACATGGAAAGTTGCAAGAATTGAGCACGGAGAGCATGAAAACCAATTCTAGTCTATTCTTTTTTCCTGCAACTTAGATTATGATATATATTTGATACAACTATGTATAAACTGATAAATGAAGGGAGGAACAACTTATTGAACCATGAGCAAGCATGAGAATTCCATACCAATTTCTTCATCCATTGAAAACACAACCAGCCAGTTCAGATGCAAGCATTCCAGTAATCTTTGATTACAGAAGTTCTAAATATTTACAGTGCGGCTCTCAAAATGAGAGATCAACCAAACAACCCACCAACCCTTATTACATTGTTCAGGGTTGCATTTATAGGAAAAATATCTACAACAAAGATCTGCTATAAGATCTTTTTCAGGAAATAAATGCAATTAACCTAACTTGTCTTATAAGGAATGAAAATATCTATCTAATGCTGTGCTGGGGGCAGCTGTTTCAAAATGAGGCTGTCTGTCGTCCTCTGGCAGCTCTGCTTGTCCAATCTGCAATTGCTGCGCCTATCACTTCTCATCTGCACCTCTTAGTCGGTTCTGTTGCTCTTAGGTGACTGTGATTCCCATTAAATCTGTTATGATTCGGTTTTAATGGTCTGTGACTCTGTCCTGGTATGCTTTGACTTGGTTTGGATGGTCTTTAATGCTTTCCTGGCTCTGATATGGTCGAGCCGATACTCTCTACCACTTCACTGATACTCTTTTATTGAATCGGGGCTTCTTCCTTTCTCTCGTGTGGTAAAAACTGTTAAATTGCCCCTTTTCTGCCCTTTTGTGGCAAAAAAAGTCGCTAACAAAAAAGGTTCCCCACTTTTCCCTTTTCTTGTAGCGATGCTTGATTAATGCTAAGTGCTAATCACGCATCGAAAACTGCCTCAGAATTTGATTCCGGGCCTCCGAAGCATCAATTTCTCTCTTGCGCGCTTTCCTTTCGGCGGATGATGTCAGCGGTACAGTGGGTGACATCAGCGGTACAGAGAGTGACGTCAGTATGATGTCAGCAGTGGGACCCAGTACAGATGATGACGTCAGCAGGGTGACGTGGCAGGGTGACACAGCAGGGTGTAGCACAATGGCAGGTGAGGTGGTGGCATCGTCACGCGGCGAAGTGGCAACAGGGGAGGGTGGTAAGCGGTTTGCGTCAGACCGCTTTTGGTACGGGGTCGATATCTGTTAGGGGCGGCCTGACGCAATGCAAAGCCGACAAGTGTCCTGGTTGACGACGGTAAAACCGTCGACCATCGGGCACTATCGTGCCATTATGTAAGGGCGCTCGATATGCATGAGGGTTGTCGGATCTGGGAGAGACGATCTGACGACGAACGGGAGGGGAAGATGAGCTGGTTTTAAACAAAAAGCACATGCGATAAATGTTTGATTATTCGCGGTGGTGGGTGGGTTTTAGACTTTAGGTTTTGCGGGTTAAATGCGTGCTTGGGGTCATGGTTATTCATTGACCAAATATCAATGAAATCCAAAGGTTATGCATGTGCGGGGTGTGGTGTGGTTTGGTGTGCGGGGGAAAGGGTTTTTAGCATAGTTATTTATTTAACCAGAGGTTTAAATAAATCCCAAGGGAAACCAGCGTGGAAGGGCTAATACTAAGGCCCCAAATAGACCTAGTATTTCTCAGACTTTTATTTATTAGGCTATAGTTGCCATCGGGTGGGATATTTAGTATTTTTGGGTTTCTTATATAGTTTTCACATAGTAGGGGATAGGGGAATGACTTGGGGAGCTAAATAATAAGGTTAGGAGTTAGTATGACTTGGTGGAATGGACATGTAAGGGAAATGATGAATTTGTGTAAAGATTATTTTTACACAAGAAATGTGGCTTCTTTTCACTAAGCCAACTCAGATGTCAACTTGGTTCTTTAACCAGGATGGAGTGAAGACTGGAATGGTTGGGCAGATCCCAAATTCCTCAAGGGGATGTTAGTAAATGATTTGGGAAATAAGAGGAAAGGGGAGTTAGAGATGCCTTGCCTGATCTGATCAACATGATAAAGTGCCACAAAACTGTGATCTGGATAGATATGACACTTGAAAATATGAAATGGATCACATAGCTTGATTTCTGCAACCACAAAACTACTTACCCAACCTACTTTACCTAGCATTCTGTCTTCTTTTGGTTTGGGTGCACTTTAACTAGAAAACCCAATTTTTCAACTTTTTCTTTTATTTACTGTCCTCCTACCTACATCTACACTTATTCCATCCATGGGCTCAGATTAAGCTGTTGAGCACCCTTGCTTCTCTACCTATCTAAGAATCTGCCCAGATTAAGTTGTTTGGATAGATAATGATTCTCTATATTCTACAACAGGAAATTGAAACCTAGGGAGACCAAGATTAAGCTGTTTGGACCTCCCTTTAACCGAAAGTTCTTCAAAGATGGAATAATTCCTCAAAATTGGAATACAATAGAGGCACTTAGGCTGGCAGACTCTCATGGAGACTTCCTTGGCCTAAGTATCAAATATGGAACATTGCAGCCTATAGAGCATGACATATTTAGTATGTAAACATGTCAATCATGAAAGATGAATACCTGCTATGAGCAGGAGGCTAACAGTTGCTCCACTTGGGGATGGCCTTTCCTTGTGGAAGGCCAAGAATAGCAGGTCAGAATGCCTTGATCTTCACTTGTTTTTGTACTCTGAAAGCTTTCCTTTGCTAGTTGCTTTATTTATGAACGTGAAAGCAGACCTTGAAGAGCTTATGGCCTTCACTTCGGGCTTCAACTACAGCAAGCTTGCTATCCAAACAAAAAACTGAAATCCTACCTACCTACTCTAACCAACACTTACTTTGCTGTTAGGTGAAATGAAATAACCAGTGTAGCCATTCAAGCATTATAAACATGAACGAGCTTTGTTGCTTGTGCTTGCTGGCGGAAAAAACTGAGATCTTGAAATCTGATATGGCTTTGCTAATCTTTGAGAAGATCAGGAAACTACTGACCTTCTTTGCTGAAACAAGAAACTGTACAAAAGGGTCTTGCAGCATATATACATTATTGTAGAACTGAATTGAAGAACAGTACAAAGGTTTGGGATCACTATCATGCCTTGGAATAGGGATATCATCAACATTTTGATACTGAGGCACACAACCTGCTGGTGGAGAAGAGTACCTCTTTACTTCATCATACTCCCTGCCAGCACATGCATCATATACCACCTGAACTGATATTTGCAATTTATTACAAGCAGGCTCATATGACCTTTGACTGATCTGCACAGGGTATTCCTTTTCTTATTTGAAAACCTCAGATGGCTGATCATAAAGAGGCAGGGGATCCTCTTGGATGACTTGATCATATGCTGCTGCTTCTAAGTCTTCCTCCATCTGATATTTGATGGCTCTTTGGGGCTGCAAAGCTAGAGGCAATATATTTTGAACACTGGTTTGGGCTTCCTCCAGATGATCAATATGAACACTTGCTGATATTTTCTTATTAACTGTATGATAGTTTTCCTTAATAAAATGAAAAGATTCAAAACAAAATGGTAAAGTTCCTCTACTGAAGTCAAAATTTTCTGCGCTTTCCTCCTTTACTTCATAGCTGATATGGGCAGGCTGATTATTGCATTCAGGCTGTTGAGCTTGAGCTTTTCTTTCTACCAAAATAGGCTCTGATTCCTCTGCAAGGCTAATTTGGTCATTAGGCTCATCATCATCATACTCATCATATTTTGGCAAGTAATTGAAAGAAGAGAAGATGTTATGTTCATATAGTATATCAGGAGATTGCTCCACCATGTATGGTTGTACGAATATGTCATCTGTTTTGTGGTAGGTTTTTTCACGAATGTCATTACTTTCCTGTTGCAAAAAAGATCTGTTCAGATGTTCTAAAAATTCCACTTTCATTGTGATCATTTCCTCTAACCTTTGTAACCAACCATAAAGTCTTTCTTCTTGCTCTACTTTGCGGTTTTCCTCCCTGATTTTCAGATTTGCCTCTATGTCCACTGCCATGTCCTGCATTTGTTTCATAGTGGGGGGGCTCCTTTCTCTTAAATGGAATTCTATTTCTGGGTCAAAAGCTCTTGGATAATGCACTAGAGCTAGATCAGGGGGAGGTCTAATATTCAAAGGAAGAGAATGATAAAATTGATTGAACCGATCATGAAATTGTTGAACAAACTCACTTGGATTTCTTTTTAATTGATTATATTCTTCAATAAGCAAGAGGAAATTAAGTTTGATCGTCCATCTATCAAGCAAGAGCTTGGAAAACTGCTGAAGATTAGAGATGCTAGATTCAGGCAATGTTTTAAACCAAGTCCTAACTTCGCTTTGCAAAGAAAGGGCAAACAGCCTAATACTAACATCCTCATCCTCTACTTCAAATATATTAAGATAATCTTCAAAGCCTTGGATATGCTTTTGGGCAGTAATACCTTTCTCTCCATCAAATCTTGGGAGATAATCAGGATGATTTTTAGGCAGAGGATTAAGCACAGGAGGCAACACAAGAGGCTTATACCTGTCAGGAACTTTATGAGGCATGGGAGTATGTACAGGGATTGACTGAATGGGCTCAATATGAACAAGGATAGCATGATTGGCTTTGACACCTGTTTCCTCCTTAGCTGTATGATGATTCTCAACAGCTTTTAAAGGCTGCTGTTGTAATGTGCAAGGAGGCCTTTCAACAACATTTTCAAAAGGCAAGTCATGAAAATCTAATTTAAAATCATTTTTAAAATACAATATACACAACAAAATTTTATGGAAGAGAAAGAACATGACCTGTTGGATTGTAATCCAGGTCAACAGCCTGATCTGCTCATATATTTCTCTTAGGTTCATTTCTCTAGTGGAGTCTTTATTATGAGGATTATATGGAGTCGTCAGGTGGATAAGTAAATCAACTTTGAAGGGCCTGATCTCTGTCCACTACATAGATCAGGACTTAATATGCAACAAGAAGCAAAGTATTTTTTGATTTTTTGAGATTTTTTGTGATTTTTTGAGATTTTTTAAAAAAAGTTTAGGAATTATTGGAAAGGAAAACTAATCAAAAATGGGGATTTACAGTAACGAACAGATGATTGTTCCCCAGGAGAGTCGCCATTATGTTATCACTCAGGTTGTTCCCTTTGACTCCCAAGGGAATACGCCCGAGGTAACCACAAACCAATCTTTAGACTGTCGGTCCTAGCCTACCAACAGTCAGAGAGGGCTCTCTCTTCAGGTTTTTAACTTTGTTTAAGGGGTGATTTTAGGCTAGATATGAGGCACATGGGTTTTTATTTGATTTTTATTGATGGGATGGTTGATCTTATTCAAACTAAGTTGGCATGCAAAGTGTAAGGAGTTCAAACCATTGGCATGGAGTCATGACTATGAACTAAGGGGTGTTTTTTCTCTGGTAGAAGAGGGGAATATGGAGCAGGATAGCCACACATGGCATAATGATTTTATGCTAGAACAAGAGTGAAATGGAGGTTAGGGAATGAGAGGCAATTAAGGATTTCTCATTCAGCCAAAGAGGGAAAGTGGATGAGTGGTACCTAGGAGCAATGAAGAATTCCCATACAGCATTCATATGTGAAAAGAACCTCTTAAACATGCGCAATTAAGAATCCATATTCATCACTGTTTCAGAGGAAAACATGGAAAGTTGCAAGAATTGAGCACAAAGGGCATGAAAACCAATTCTGGTCTATTCTTTTTTCCTGCAACTTAGATTATGATATATATTTGATACAGCTATGTATAAACTGATAAACGAAGGGAGGAACAACTTATTGAACTATGAGCAAGCACGAGAATTCCATACCAATTTCTTCAGCCATTGAAAACACAACCAGCCAGTTCAGATGCAAGCATTCCAACAATCTTTGATTACAAAAGTTCTAAATATTTACAGTGCGGCTCTCAAAATGAGAGATCAACCAAACAACCCACCAACCCTTATTACATTGTTCAGGGTTGTATTTATAGGAAAAATATCTACAACAAAGATCTGCTAGAAGATCGTTTTCAGGAAATAAATGTAGTTAACCTAACTTGTCTTATAAGTAATGAAAATATCTATCTAATGCTGCGCTGGGGGCAGCTGTTTCAAAATGAGGTTTTCTGTCATCCTTTGGCAGCTCTACTTGTCCAATCTGCAATTGCTGCGCCTATCACTTCTCATCTACACCTCTTAGTCGGTTCTTCTGCTCTTAGGTGACTGTGATTCCCATTAAATCTGTTATGATTTGGTTTTAATGGCCTGTGACTCTGTCCTAGTATGCTTTTACTTGGTTTGGATGGTCTTTAATGCTTTCCCGGCTCTGATATGGTCGATCTGATACTCTATGCTACTTCACTGATACTCTTTGATTGAATCGAGGCTTCTTCCTTTCTCTGATGTGGTAAAAACTATTAAATCGCCCCTTTTCTACCCTTTCGCGGCAAAAACAGTCGCTAAGAAAAAAGATTCCCCATTTTGGCCCTTTTCCCGTAGCGATGCACAATTAACGCTAAGCGCTAATCGCGCATCAAAAACTGCCTCAGAATTTGATTCTGGGCCTCTGAAGCATAAATTTCGCTCTTGCGTGCTTTCCTTTCGGCGAATGACATCAGTAGTACGGTGGGTGATTTCAGCAGTACGGAGGGCGACGTCAGCATGATGTCAGTAGTGGGACCCAGTACGGATGATGACGTCAGTAGGGTGACGTGGCAGGGTGATGCAAGCAGGGTGACGCAGTAGGGTGTAGCACAGTGGCAGGTGAGGTGGCGGCATTGTCATGCGGCGAAGTGGCAACAGGGGAAGGTGGTAAGCAGTTTGCGTCGGACCGCTTTTGGCACAGGGGCAGTATCTGTAAGGGGCGGCCCGACGCAATGCAAAGCCGACAAGTGTCCCGGTGTATGACGGTAAAACCGTCAACCATCGGGCACTATCGTGCCGTTATGTAAGGGCGCCCAATATGCATGAGGGCCATCGGATCTGGGAGAGACGATCCGACGGCGGACGGGAGGGAAAGATGAGCAGGTTTTAAACAAAAAGCGCGCACGATAAACATTTTATTATTCGCGGTGCGTGGGTTTTAGACTTTAGGTTTTGAGGGTTAAATGCGCGCTCGGGGTCATGGTTATTCATTGACCAAATATCAATGAAATCCAAAGGTTATGCATGTGCGGGGTGTGGTGTGGTTTCGTGTGCGGGGGAAAGGGTTTTTAGGATAGTTATTTATTTAACCAGAGGTTTAAATAAATCCCAAGGGAAACCAGCCTGAAAGGGCTAATACTAAGGCCCCAAATAGACCTAGTATTTCCCGGACTTTTATTTATTAGGCTATAGTTGCCATGGGGTGGGATATTTAGTATTTTTGGGTTTTTTATATAGTTTTCACATCGTAGGGGATAGGGGAATGACTTGGGGAGCTAAATAATAAGGTTAGGAGTTAGTATGACTTGGTGGAATGGACATGTAAGGGAAATGATGAATTTGTGTAAAGATTATTTTTACACAAGAAATGTGGCTTCTTTTCACTAAGCCAACTCAGATGTCAACTTGGTTCTTTAACCAGGATGGAGTGAAGACTGGAATGGTTGGGCAGATCCCAAATTCCTCAAGGGGATGTTAGGAAATGATTTTGGAAATAAGAGGAAAGGGGAGTTAGAGATGCCTTGCTTGATCTGATCAACATGAGAAAGTGCCACAAAACTGTGATCTGGATAGATATGACACTTGAAAATATGAAATGGATCACATAGCTTGATTTCTGGAACCACAAAATTACTTACCCAGCCTACTTTCCCTAGCATTTTTTCTTCTTTTGGTTTGGGTGCACCTGAACTAGCAAACCCAATTTTTCAACTTTTTCTTTTATTTACTGTCCTCCTACCTACATGTACACTTATTCCATCCAGGGGCTCAGATTAAGCTGTTGAGCACCCTTGCTTCTCTACCTATCTAAGAATCTGCCCAGATTAAGCTATTTGGACAGATAATGATTCTCTATATTCTACAGTAAGAAATTGAAACCTAGGGAGACCAAGATTAAGCTGTTTGGACCTCCCTTTAACCGAAAGTTCTTCAAAGATGGAATAATTCCTCAAAATTGGAATACAATAGAGGCACATAGGCTGGCAGACTCTCATGGAGACTTCTTTGGCCTCAGTATCAAATATGGAACATTGCAGCCTATAGAGCATGACATATTTAGTATGTAAACGTGTCAATCATGAAAGATGAATACCTGCTATGAGTAGGAGGCTAACAGGTACTTCTTCATCAATTCTGCTTCGACATCCACTTGCTTGATACTCTGGATCTCAAATAACCCAATCTGCAATGGAAGAGTGGGCCAAGGTGCCTTCTTCTTCCAATGTAGTCTAGCTGTTAATCCTACTAAGATGTGATCGGCTGCTTCTTGCATGACAAGTACGTCCAAGGAAAATTTTGGCAGAACATGCAGAGGCTTCTATGCACTGAACATTCTGATAAAAGTACCAAACGATGAGGCATACCAATCTACAATGCCTACCAGTGCCTCCATTTCTTCCTTTGACATGTAGGGTGGATCCTGTTCGAATATATTGTACATAGGGGCGAAAAAATGATCAGACAACCATGTGATTACTCCCTTGAAGCTACATTCAGACAATAACTTGAAATATGTGTTCACAACAGTCTTTCCCGCTGACCATGCCCACTCCAACCCTGGGAACTCATGTCGAGCACAAACTACATCTAGGATGTAGGTGGACATGTAACTCTCTCCATGCATACCTCCAGGTGATGATCAAGCCTTCGTTACTTGTTCCTTTAGCTGATGAGCCAGTATGCCAGAATAGTTACATCATTTTCCTTCTTTAGCCAATTGGTTCAGTGCAACTACCCAACTTTGTGGGAAGGTTTCCATGCTTGCTTGGCCATATGATTGACAAGAAAATATGATCAAGTATTGGTATTCCTTCCTTAGTATATTTGTCTTGTAGACCTGGTTGGGTGTCAACTTGAATCGAGCTAGCTCCTTTACCCAATTCTTAAAAATGTCTATGGAGTTAATGTTGCTATTGGGTAAGCTGAAAGGAGTCTCCATGATAGTCATGGGCTTTGAAATTTGATACATCTCATCATAATCTTGTTCTCAGAGGGTCATAAGCTTCGTCCCAATGAGACCACTCAAGGTCATCGTCTTGGGATCAGTGTGAGAGATGATCCAGTGTATCATGTCTGCGCATGGGAACACGGGATATCTGCATGCAATCCAGTACAGGCTAGACTTGTGAATGATCACATACACTTGGCGGTCTTTTAGGTGTTCCCAAAAAGTGCCTGCAAATGTTTCATTGACCTCCTACCACTTCGATTTGATGTGCTTGTCTAGATACAACATTCTATCCTCATAGATTAGCAGACTAGAGGACACTTGCTCATCTACTACTCTAGCTTCATTTCCATCAGTATCATGAGATCCTGTTCTCTTGGAAGCCATTGAGACACATGAACACTTGAAAGATATAGAAACAAGCAACATGCATGGTAAGAAATTTGTCAGTGAAAACAAAGCAACTTCGAGGAAAGACACAACACATACCTGGGAAAATAATGGACAATATTGTGCAATTTCTTCTGGGAGGTTGGGTGACTAGCTGCCAGAATTGTGCAAAAGGCAGTCTAGGTTGTCTGGGAGGCAGGATTGGCTGTTGCATCTACATAATGTGCAATCCAGATTGGTTGCTAGTTGTTGGGATTGCGCAATGCACAATTCCAGCTGGGAGTAACCTCAAGCTCGGGGACTACATTGAGCAATTTTTTGGGCCAGCAGTCACTTCCCCTTAGAAATGTGCAAAACAATCTTTGAGGTCAGTGTTGGGCAGAATTGCACATTTCTAGAGAGGAAGGCAAAGCC
This sequence comes from Pinus taeda, assembly GCA_000404065.3. Classification (NCBI taxonomy): domain Eukaryota; kingdom Viridiplantae; phylum Streptophyta; class Pinopsida; order Pinales; family Pinaceae; genus Pinus; species Pinus taeda. Next base: position 32,991 of record APFE030935027.1, on the reverse strand, counting down.
TTCCTTCCCCAGATTGTGCAATGCAATCTCAGTGAAGGCAAAGTTTGGGCCAAGGTTGGCCTGACTTGCCGACGGGAAATTGAAAGAAAATAAGACAGTGAATGCATGGCAACACTAAGTGAAAGCATAAGTGATTGATAGTGCATGCAAAACATGAATGAAAGACTCATCAAATATATCAACATGCATGTGGGTGAAACGGTTCACTGGTTCGGTGAACGTTCGTACAAAACAGTTTCATGTATGCGATAAGAATGAGATAGCAAAGAAAAATGAAATAGAGATAGGAAAATCTAGTATACATGTAAACGATAGGAAGCATTCAAATAAATCAAGCAAACAACACTCACACAAGCGAGTACACAAAAAGCGACAGAAGTGTTGAAAAAGACAAGTTGAGGCCACTTACCTGTGAATAGCTGAGCCGGATATGTAAATAGTCTTGGATATGATGTGGGATGTCAGAGCTACAAGATCGATGTGAAAGAATGATCTCTGATGCGTTGAATAAATAAGTTTGGGATCATGATGTGCATGCCAAAAATCTAGGAAAAGCAACACTTGGAGGGAAGTTTCTAAAAAAACTCTTCATGTAACCCTCAGTTGCTAAAAATAGCTCCATGAATGCCTTTTTCATGTTGCATTTTGCTATTCTAGGAAGAGAAAGTCATGCATCCATGCAAGTTGAGTTTCCTTGGTCCTGGGTGGAACTGGTAAACTGGACTGCTTATGCATGTAGTTGCTCAACTGCCCAGGAGGTTTGTGCAATTTCTTGGTAGAGCAACTGACTGCTGCCTAGATTTGCACAAATTCTAGGCTGAGCAGCCCTGCTGGTGAAATTTGCACAATTTCCACTGGGATTTTCAACTGGAAGAATTGCGCAATTCTGGAGCCTAGTAGGCTACCAGATAGATTTCGCAATTTCTAGAGGGAAGACTGGTTTCCCTCCAGAAATGAAAAATTTGATTGGGGAAGCTGCTTAGCCTACAGTTGGACCAAGTTTCGGTGCCTGTGAGGGGAATGCATCATGTTGTGCTCGACGAGGTGCCTTTGTGCAAGAAAAACACTGAAGCTTGTGTACTTGATGAAGCAATACAAGGTGTTGTGAAAGGTTGGTAGGGAGGATCCAAAATGGGCTAAGGTAAAATTTTGGAGGGTGTTTCTAGCCGCTACAACACTTGGTAACACACTGGTATAACTCCATCTCTCTGAATGGGCCTTGTTCATGAAAACAAAGTCTAACACCTTCGAAAGTATTGTTCAGTTCTCATCTCATCTTGGTTTCACACTAGCTTGATTCTAAGATGTAGCATCTGCTAAGCTCTTGGTCAATTGACACACATTCCAAGCCAAGGAAACATAGTTGTTTCAATTGGGTTTAATGGGTATATAGGTGCATACGAAGTGTCACATAGAATGAGTTGAGGTTGTGGACAAAATCGACCTTCCTAGTATCTAAAGATATCTCGTGACAAGCAAGCCAATCAAAAACTATCTTTCTCTAAATATGCAATTAAAAATAAAGGCAAACAAGTGTTTTAGGCCT
>APFE030935027.1:18435-31435 GCA_000404065.3 Pinus taeda | reverse complement strand
AGCAAGCCAATCAAAAACTATCTTTCTCTAAATATGCAATTAAAAATAAAGGCAAACAAGTGTTTTAGGCCTACCTTGGGTCCAATGCAAGTTTGTGGAAGCCTCTCTCCCTCGCTCCAATTGAGATTCCTTGAAGTGTAATTCTGCAAACACAAACATGCAAACAATTAAATAGCACCTGAAAAGCAAATATCATAAAGCATATTCATCATAATGATCAAGGAGATTATGAAACAAACCACATAAGACAATTTGTTGAGAAAAATGAATCTGATTGTATTAATTCAAATGAAGAAGAACTTTACAACCTGTGCCTTCATGTTGTACAAGCTCCTCTCAAGGTCCGACAAGAAGCCTCCTCTACTTTGACAAGTTTCACTCACTTCCCAATGGAACAAAAAAGTATGTGATCTCTCCTCTCAAGTTTAACTAGGAAGTTCCAATTCCATCAGCATTTACCCTCAAAATGTTCAGCTTCTAACCTCCCTAGAAACTGACCCAATGCCTTAATTTATAGTGCAATGGAGGGAAGTTACTAGGTCCTCCTTCAAAGGGATAAAGTCCTCCTTCAAAGGGATAGCTCCTCCTATCAAGGGATTAGCTCCTTCTCTTTTGGGATGCATGAACCACCTTAGAGAGAACAATCCACGTCAAAATCCTTCTAGAAACATCTAGAATTAACCCAAAAGTGAGTTTTTTGGGATAAAATTGCGCCTTTTTGACTTTCACAGGGGTACGCACCCACCCCTTTACAGACAGAGCGTGCAGGTACGTAGGTATTATGAACAAAAGGTGCAGGTGCGCAGGTAAAAGTAGGAGAAAGTGCGGAACCAGAGTAATATTGATTTTCAAAGTCTTTCTCTCTTTTACAAAGCTTGACATGAAGAGCTAAGATCTTAGACTTGCTTAGGAGGCTAGTATAAGTGATGATAGACTCATACTGACTGCAAATAATCATGGTGACGATATTTTTGTGTAACAGATTTCCCCCTAAAGTGCGAAGTCTGTAGTAGATGAGGATTTCATTTATCAATTTAAGAAGAGTGAAAGTACTTTATCATTTCGAGGATTATCTTGGCGGAGAGCCTGATTGAACCTGTAAAAGCATTCAAGTGCAATATATATATATATATATATATATATATATATATATATATATATATATTATATATATATATATATATATTAGATATATATATATATATATATATATATATATATGAGATCATATCATCACTGAGGTAGGCATTCCCATACTCAGATCAAAACTTACTAGGAAACTAAAAACTGACTAGAAAACTAGCTACTGCTCTGATATAGGAATGATCTTGTAACACATCACAAGTATAGACACATGTAGACATAGTATGGACGCAACCATCTGTTTATGAATAGTCTACAACATAATGAATACAAAATTCCTCGCATCCTGGATGGTGTGAACTAGATCCAGGGTCTTCATTTTTACTCTCGAAATAGTACGATTCTATCCATGTGAATAAATGTGTCGAAGCCGAACATGGTAGAAACCACTTGATTACCAGTCGATGATGTAAACTGTTAACAAGTGTGAGAGAAACCACCAATAATGAAAATGTCTCTCAAAGTACTCAGTACAATCCATGAGATGTGATTAGATGTGTCAATGTCGAACATGTCACAAAATCCTTCGATCGAAGGTCAATGATGCAACCTGTCGCCGAAGGCGAGAAACCTGCCATTGAGGCATGCAGATCCCAAGGTACTGGCGATTTCTAAATGATCTTTTTAGATAAAGAACTGAAGTTGATAGAAAGCGATCTGTCGTAGGCAAGCCCACAACACGAAATCATAGATCAAGTTTGAAGAAATTTAGTTGCAAGGACTGACTCAGGGATGGTCAAGATGGAATGACATATATTTTTGCAGATGAATGGCTTATTCGCACAAACCTCTTGAACACATAACGACACAACATATGGTTTGGTGACGATTGACCCAAAGTTAATACCCAGAAACTGGCTGAAGACTTTCAATTTGGTTTGATCAACTGTTAGGTAAAGGATTTCCCAACCCACGTGAATGAAAGTGTCGTGTTCAAGAGTGGTTACAAAGTATGACAAGCATGCTCATTTTTCTCTCTTTTCCCCCACCATTTCTGGCAAGTACCTCTTTATTTTTTTTTACAAGCTTGAGGAGGATAACATATGCTTGATTATAAGCTCACCCTTCGGGTGAGTCCAACTTAGTTTAAATTCGAACCCTAAGAAGGAGTGGTCCATTCCTGCTTGTAATTGAAAAGGTCCTTTACTGTCGAATTTTAATGAGTCCAGTATAGGAGAAACTTGGCGTTTTTCATTTTAAGAGAATCTGAAAAAACTTAAGAAGACTCCAGGGTTGACCTTTTTCGTAAATTTGTGTCTCCCAAGCCCAAAAAAGTATAAAGTAATACTTGAGAGAACAACTTGATCTTTTACGACCAAGGAGTACTTTTCGTAATTAGTGCCTCTGATCCGAAAAAGTAAAAAAGTGATCAACGACACGTCGTTTTATGACCAACATCGAATTTGAAACGACAAAAACCTGGCAATCTTTTCGTGTTTTTACGGTCAGAAAAGGGCTGTAAGAGGACCTTCTTTTTAGTTCCATTTTAACGAGCTTAAAAAGAAAAACTTGGCAATCTTTTCATGTTTTAGGAGTCAGAAAAGAGCTTAAAGGTGACTCTAATGTTTTTTCGTTGAAAATGACCGACGTCGCCTGAAAAATCCATTATCCTGAACAAAAACTCAAACATTACTCGTACTTGTTTAATAATAGGTTAAAATGTCGCAAAACACCTTTTTAAAGTGAAATATAAACAAATTTAGAATTTATTTACCCAAAAAACTTATAAAAAGGACTTTTTACCATTGTTTTTTACCATTTGAAATTTGGTTGAGAAAAAAGGGCTTTTGACCAAAAACTTCCCGCGAAGATTTCAGAAAATCCGTCTGTTGGAATCGAACGCTATCTCCTCCAGGTAATCCACATCATCCTACTCTTAATTTTTGTCCGTTTGAAATTGTTTTTTAGGGCTTAAATTGTGTTTTTGGAGGTTTTTAGGTTTAGAAACCCGCGTGCGGGGGCCCGCAGGTTCACCACAGGGGACCTGCGTACCCCGACTTTTTTGCAATGGAGAAAAAGGTCGGGGTACGTACCTGCCGTGAAGGCAAGGTGCGGACCCCACCCACTGTCCCTAACAAGGGGGTGCGTACCCCGCGCATAGGTTTACAAAAACCTAACTAACTCAAAAAATACCCAATGAAAACAATTTTGTATGTTCTAACTCACCTTTTTACTTGATTGTAGGATATCCACCATGCTTGATTGCCAAGAATGGCAGCACGAGGATGTGGACCTCGCCACGATGAATCATTAACCTTCGATCGATGCATTGAAGGCATGTGGCTTGTACAAGTTCTGAGCCATACCTGGCATGAGGGCCCAGGTGGAATTTTTGCAGTGGCTGGTTGATAGATGGAGTATACAGGATAGTGTTTCTTTATTGGAGGACACCAGCTCGAAATCAAGCCAGCTGACATATACTTCTTGACTGGTTTGCCCAGGAGGGGTGAACACTTGACTCTATTTGGGCCCAGGGTAGGTGGTCAATCTGTCGAGAGCCTCCGCCTAGAGTTTTGCAATGTCCAGAACCGGGACAAAGGGATAGATATCAAAACCATATCCCTTCCTGAACTCATGGTTATAGCATTTACAGTTACCAGACTCTGTGGCAGTGCAGTGCTACACGTTGCCACTGGATCCCAGATGCGGATGGCAGTTGATTGCTTTTGATGCACCATTTTCAACTGGTGCGATGTTGTGTTGGCCAATGTGAAGGGCCAACTGACCAGTAAAGACCTTTGGTTATGGGGCTATAGTTGTGAGTTTTGGCCTGGAGAGGGTTTCGATGCTGATCCCACAGCAGCTTACAGTTGGAGCTGGGCTTCCTCGAGAGCCCAAACTGATGCGATGGGTTACAGTTATGGCCCGTCATCCTGATGAGGGGACCGAGGTCATTCGGTTCAAACCTGAGTATTTCCAATGGTTGGAAAACCAAGTTTTTTCCATTCAGGACTTCCCTTATGTTGGGGTTGATTTTTGTGGAGACACAGACATGGCTCTTCCGATGGGAGAGCAATGGGATGATGCAGGTAAAATCATTTTCAACATTTTTCCTAATTTAATTTTTTGTTGTTTTTATATCATCCCAAAACTAATAGTAAAAAGTTTCAAATGCATATGTGGGCCCACGGCGACCAGCCACTCTCCGGCCTTATGAGAGGAAACAACTAGTTGCACTAGCTCCAGCCCCACAGGACAAATCAGTGGAGACCTTGGCCAAGTTTGAGAGCCATTTAGAGTTCTTGACAGGGGACATGCCTGAGACCAGTATAGATGACATCCCTCGTCGACTTTAGCATTGCTTGATTGGAGTCCCAGGACCCTTTAGGAGGTTCCTTTGTAAGGTGGCTCGTGCAGTGGTTTCGTATCGAGATCATCACGAGTGATGGGATGATCACCTATTGTAGTCACATATGACATTTTTGCTTTTTTGTACTTATCATTTTTTCCGATCATAAGGTGTTTTTGAAACTACGATCGAGGATTATGTATTATTTTGACACTCCTATATATATGATATCGTTATTACCAGTTTGTCTTGTTAAACATGTTACGGAATGATTTTTAATTTACTTGTATGATTATTGCACATGTCTACGTAACATTTGAGAAGCAATTGCATCTGATAATGTATTTAAAGATCTTGGAACATGCTGATATTCAATATAGTCAAATTCACGTTCCAAGAGACGCACTCTCAAAAATAATCTTAATAAAACTGGATTTCAAATGGCGTATACTCTATTAAGCTATAATACAACGAGTTCAGAATCTAATCTCACTATCAAACTACGAATCCCAAATGAAGTAGATTCAGATAATCACTCAATCATTGCACTATACTCTGCAATGTTGTTTGTTGTTTGACCGAGGCTTACCCCATGCATAGATACCAACTCATCAGAGGGCGAATAGATAACCCAAGCTACGGAAGAAATATTCTATGTACTACGACAAGTGCCATCAGCGAAACCAATGTATGTTTGGAGAGGCGTCGACATCTGTGACATCAAACGTAAAACCAAGATAAGCCGGAATAATGACGAAAAACTCACTCTCTAAACTAAGCACACTTTAAATCTAAAACACACCAGATAGAAGGAAAAACTAACCTAACTAAAAATCTCCACACTCGCTTTAAGCATAATACCTCTTTAGGTAAAGACCATTTCTGGGTTTACCTAAAGAGACCCCGTCAAAGTCTACCAATTCATAGGCCCCTTTCGCTAGCTTTCGTATGACAATATAGCGATCATGCCACATAGGCACGAATTTCCCAACACCTAATTTATCATTTGCTTGATCGTACAATAAGACTAGATCTCTTTCCGAAAAATTTCGAGGGTTCACATTTCGATCATACTGAGCTTTAATCCATTTCGCATGAGATTCGATCGCTAATGCAGCATCGCGGCGATTCTCATCTAGCTGAGCCAAGCATAAAAAATGTCTTTCCTCTTCGAAAGTGGCTGGAAGTAACTCGATGGACATTCGCAATGACGGGATTTCGCACTCAATAGGTAACACAACTTCCAAACCATAAACTACTTGGAAAGGAGTGAACCCTGTTGATGTTTTAACTGAGGTTCGATACGCCCACAACGCTGAAAATAGCATGTTGTGCCAATTTGACCGATGAATCCCAATGATTCCTCGGATCATGATGACAAGAACTTTGTTGATGGATTCAACCAAGCCATTAGCTTGTGGATAATAAGGAGTTGAACTATCATGATGCAAGTTAATTTGGTCTGTAAGTTCGGTCATCATAACGTTTCGAAAATGATGCCCATGATCAGTGATAATCGCTTGTGGAACACCAAACCTAGCAATGATATGATTGAATATGAAAATTGTAGCTGTTTTGCCGTCTGACTCAAATGTAGGCATCGCCTCGGCCCACTTGGTAAAATAATCTACCACAAGGATACTGTATGCATGCCCCCGGTCGAGTGAGGGTTACATGTTATAAAATCGATACCCCATTTGGCGAAAGGACCAACGGCAATGATAGGGTGAAGAGGAGTAGGTGGAGCGCGCATCTTTCGATCAAAAATTTGGCAATTGTGGCATTTTCGGACCACAATAATACAATCTTTTGGGTAGTGGCATACCCAGACATATGACCGCCACATGCTCCAGAGTGACAGTCATTGAGGACCCTTTCAGCTTCCTCATGAGTCAAACAACGTCGAAAAGAGAGTCCGCCCCACGACGATAAAGAGTATCTCCAATAATTTTGAATTGTTGGGACTCGAATCGTATTTTTCGACGGTCCGATCGTGAAATATCTGGCCGAAAGGTTTGGGTTTGGAGATAAATGATGATATCCCCGTACCACGGATCTAAAGTGCTGATTAGAAACAAGGATTCGACCGCAATGGGCTCCTCTGCCATAGTTTCTGTGTCAGCACGTGGGAAGTCACACATTAATTCCGCAAAAACTAAAGATTTCTTCGACTTAGACTTTTCAAATTCCAAGTCAAACTCCTGTAGGAGAACAATCCATTTGGAGTACTTTCCCCCCAGCAATTGCTTGGTCAAAATAGATATCATAGGGTTGCAATCGGAAATAACTGTAGTTTTATGTAGTAAAATGTAATGACGAAAACGTTGGACAACTTGAATAGCTGCCAATGCTAATTTCTCCACATGTGAATATTTTAGCTCAGTTGGATTTAACGTGCGACTAAGGTAATATATCACATGTTCAGTACCAAATTCATCTCCCTGAACTAACACCATTCTGATGGTGGAATAGGAAGCGGCAAGATACAAGAAGTAGTCCTGGTTGTAGTTGGGAGGATGCAACAACGGTGCATGGGTCAACGTGTGTTTTAGCGCATCAAAAGATTTCTCAGCTATCTCGTCCCAAAAGAATGAAGTATTATGCTTCAACAACTGGGTAAAACCCTTTGTGATCTCGATGTAGTTAGGGATGAATCGATGTAAAAAGTTTGCTTTCCCTTGCAAACTTTGGAGTTGGCGAAGACTCGAAGGAGGAGGCAATCGGATAATGGTTTCAACCTTCGAGGGATCGACGCAAATGCCGGCTTTCGAAACAACAAACCCCAGTAACCGACCCATTTCAATACAGAACGAACACTTGTGGGGATTAAACCTAATCCGATAATGCCTACATCTCATAAAAATTGCTCTTAAATGGACGAGATGTTCAGCTCAATGTAAGGAATGAGCAGGCAAGTCATCGAGATAAGGTTGCAAAATGTGCTTAATATCATGAAAAGCGTAAGACATGGCCCGTTGAAAAGTTGCCCCGGTGTTCTTAAGCCCAAAAGGTAATTTTCAATAAGCAAATGTTCCCCACGGACAAATGAATGCCGTTTTTGGTTGATTAGCAGGTAGAATATTGATTTGATTGTATCCGGAAAAGCCATCCATAAAGGAGAAAATTTCATTGCCGGCACAATCGTCAATGATTTGATCGATATAGGGAGTAGGGTAATTGTCTTTTGGACATGCTCGATTAATGTCCCTATAGTCAATACATATTCTTATTGTCCCTTGCTTCTTTTTAACAGGAACAATATTTGATACCCAATTCGTTAACGAGATTGGATAAATGAAACCTGCTTTGATTAATTTTTCAACTTCTTCTTTAATTGCAGCAGCTTTTCTTGGGTGAATCTGACGCAAATGTTGCCGAACGGGTTTAGCGTTCGGGTAAGTTTTGATTTCATGAACTACAATTGCTGGGTCGATTCCTGGAATTTCCACATATGACCAGGCAAACACATCGCATAATTCTTGAAATAGGTCCTTATATGTTTGAATTTCATCTTCCGTAAAAGAGGCACCTATATGAACGTTTTCAACAATTCTAGGCTTAACTGAAATGTCAAGGGGAATAGTTCGAGAAATATTTCCCAAGTTTAACTCAGAATCAGGATGTTTCATTGGATTCTGAGCCTCCTTAACATATTGAGTCGTAAAATTGATGAAAAATCATTTTCAAAACGATTGCTCTCGGGTAAAAACGAAGATCTATGATGAAGATCTTCCCATGGTAACTCATCGACGCATAGGATTTCACGAAGTTGTTCATCCGTTTGAACAAGTTCAGAAAACATTATTAAATCCGAGTTTGATGTCGAAAGTGATTCCTCATGGACCACATTCATTAAGTCGATTTGGGTTGATGTTGGGTCGGAAAACGACTGCACGGTCTGATACGCAAGTTCATACGAACTCAAAGGTATAAGAGTACCAAATGAGTCTATCTAAAATTTAGAAGGTATGATCCAAGGATCATCATTAACAATGGTACCTGATGAAATCATATGAATGGTTGTAGCAGAAGACGGTGCGTTGATAGGAGGAAAAGGAAAAGTGCCCAGTAAACCGGAATCTTTAACTAATCCTACACCAACATCCTTATAAGGGATCATCACTTTGCCAACATGCTGAATGCTCTTAGCAGAGGCTGGGTTGGATGAAAAGTATGACAACTGTTCTATGGTTACGATCTTTCCATTATGAGGGAACTTTATAAGCCGAAGGCCGATGAAACAACAGCTATCATAGCATAAGACCAACTACGACCCAAGAGAAGGTTGTAATCCAAAGGGGCATCAACCACCTCCACATCTAGATTAACGGTTTTACCTTCAACCCCTATAGGTAGATCCTGTAAAATGCCGAAAGGATGAAACCCACGGCCATCAAAGGCCTTAAGAATCGTCGGGGATTGATTTAGTGAAGGAGAACCAAGTGAGCTCCAACAGTGTATCGACATAATGCACGTGGAAGATCCCTCATCAATCACAGTCCTATGAACAGGTCTGTTTTTTACTATCACTGGAATCTGGACAGCCATCTGATAAGGTAAGTGCGATGCACTATTTTCTAGATCGAAGATTATAAGGTTTGGGTCCTGAATGTCAACAGCTCCTATAGCCAAAAAAAGTAATTTGCGCTGTGCTGGACATGATTGCAACACTTCCAAAGCCGACATTGCTGAGAGTGAAATAGCTAAATCCTCAACAATGTTGTAGTTCTGAGCCGCTCTCGCATGTGGATTGAAAGCAAACTTTCGAGGTACACCCTTTGTGGGCGGTTTGATTACTAAGTCCGAGTTAGGTTTCTCGATCTGAAGTGGATCGGAACCGGGAGCTGAGGTTGATGGGTTCGGATGAGAATATTCTACTTCTTTACCATCAACAGGACTTTTACTGCCATAATCTTGCGATCGAGTCGCAATCCTTACATGGGACATCATCAATGTGGGTTCTTCATTGGCACTGGAGGACAAACCTATCATCTTACTCTCTTGAGCTGGAAAAGGATCCTTCAAGACAGCAGGAGTTTGGGAACCTTTAACAATTTTCACAACCTCTGCACGATGAGGCCAGTCTCTCATATAATGTTCTTCATCGCAGATGAGACATGGATAACTAGGTTTGTGTTTTTCATCAGTTGCTTCTGCTTTTTCGGGTTTCTCTTTTGAATTTTTATCCGTTTTATTCTTCTTCTTCCCTTTCTTCTTACCACCGGTTTTTAATTTAGCTGTAGATGACTGTACAACGTGAATATCGGCGGAAAGTTCCACGGAAGACTCTCCTGTCGGGGAATTTGGCAAGGTTGTGATAGGAGAAGAATTATTGGAAGACTTCTTCTTACTTTTGGTATTAACTGAACCAATCATACCGTTAGCGACATGAAACCCTGAAGGAGCAGTAGCGATTTGATTTTGGTTGGGTAGATCGGGGATTTTCTCGTGTAACGTACCTGACTGAGTATAAACTAAGTCAAGGTAATGTGCTTGAGAAATTACTTGCTCCTCAGTAACTACTCCGGCTTTAGCTACATCCTCAGTGATCTTGGGAAGTAAAGATTTTACAAACCATTCAGCTAAGATCTGATTCAGGATATAAAATTTCACTAAACGTCGTCGACGTTTCCATTCATGGATATGATCAGAAATGTAAGTGGACGTTGACTGCTTTAACGAAGTTAATAATTCCGTGCCATTGTCATACCTGACAGACAACTGAAAATGAGTTAAAAACGAGGTAGCTAACTCACTAAAGTTATAAAATGTGGCTCGCGGTAACTCAATGTACCACTTGGCCGCAAGACCAATTAGAGTGTGTAGGCAAAGTCGTAAAAAAATTGAATCATCTGAAATGGAATTGGACGCACACCAGAGGTGATAAGTCATCACATGGTTTGACGGGTCCTCTCCTAGCTTACCTTCGAACTTAGGAATATCATTGGGCAACTTATGCGGCATTGGCGGCCAATACAGTAGATAGTTAATTGGATCTTTCGTAAGGCGCGTGAAGTCAGGAAAGTCCAAAGTTGTGATAAACGGTAACTGACGATTAGGGTCCCTGAAATTCTGGGTCTGTAGACCAGCCCCAGGAGGAGGATATCCAGGATAACTACGAATTGGAATCGCATTTTGGATATTTTGTCCTCCCAGAAAACCAAGATTAACCGAACCATACTGGGGTTGTTGAGGTTGTTGATATGTATACCCAGGGTATGGTTGATACTGATAGGTTGGTTGCTGCTGAGCAGGACCGTATTGGTACTGTGCTTGTTACAGTTGTTGATTATATTGAGGTTGAGTAGTGACAACTGTACTTCCTACAGGAATCTAAACCGAAGTGTGGACCGTAGGTCCAGAATGAGGTAAAGATGTCTGAGGAGTAGATACAGGGACAATAGAAACCAGAACTATCGATACTCCAGAAGAAGGTGGGGTAGATGGAGTAGATGTTGCAGTAGTTGCAGCAGATGTTTGAGGTGGAGTACGAGGCGTACTAGGCCAAGACTGAGAAACTGCAGAAGGTGCAGAAGTTTGAACAGTAGACTGGATAGGTTGCTGGGATGGACCAGAAACCAAGGGTTATCCAGTTTGAGATGACAACTGCGCATGCGGTTGCAAGACCTATTGGGATTGAGATGGATCCTACACCCAATTCGTTCTAGGGTACAGACCCATAACAGGTTGAGGATATTGAGGAACATAACCGGGTTGAGGGTAGGGTTGATAATATGATGAACCCGAAGGTGGTTGGTAACCTTGAGCTGGGTACTGACCTTGGGGTTGATAACCCTGAGGCACGTACTGATACTGGGGTTGACCTTGAGGTACGTATTGATATTGAGGTTGATTTTGAGGTGCATATTGATACTGAGGTTGACCCTGAGGTACATATTGATACTGAGGTTGGCCTTGAGGTACGTACTGTCCCGTAGGTATGTACTGTACTTGAGGTTGTCCCCGAGGTGCAAACTGAGTACCTTCAGGTTGCCCTCTAGGTATATACTGGGTACCTTGAGGTTGCCCCCCAGGCACATACTAGGTACCTTGAGGTTGCCCCCCAGGTGGATACTGGCCACCCGACATCATGAGAATATCTTCTACACTCAACGGTTTTGGTACCACTACTTCCAGTTAATAAATTATGTTCGATAGGTTAAGGAGATGCTCCCGAAAAAGTACCAGAAATGGACTGATACCCAACGGGAACAGATGGACCGTTGTACAAAAAGGTTTCCGGAGATTGAGAAAACATGGATGACTGATTAGACATATTCAACAAAGGATAGTAATCTCTAGGTTTTGGGTGATAAAAAATACGAGGTGGTGAAAAATTTAGTCCCGGGTTTTCCAAAATATTAGTCAATGAACGATACCAAGCATTGCTCCTAGGTGGACTGTAAAAGATTGATTCACACTCCCTAAGGTCTAAGATAGGTCGATCTTCTAGAAAAGGAAAACTTTCTTCGTTGTCCGAAATAGCAAGTTCTTCAATAGCTATAAGTCCAGTAGGAAGATCTTGGGTAATTACAGTTTCTATCCTAGGTGAACTAGGACCACTAGAAGTTGGAGAAACAAACTCTGACATGGGAGTAGCAGCAATTTCATATTCGGGTTCAGATATTTCAGGTTCTTCACCTATATCACTAGTAGATGCAATACTACCAGTAACTTTTGAAACTACTAACGGTTGGGAATTAGAATGTACTATCAAAGAAGATTCTCCTTCTTCAGGTGACCCACCTCTACTGTCACTAGGAGTTACGAGGACTTTCAAGCCTTCAAGCTGGCTTGGTACATCCTGAAGAGGTTGGCCCCGAATTCTACGGGACTGCCTTGGTAATTCAGCCACAGTTAAATATTTTTAACTACTTCACACGCAAACAAAGTAAAATCTCAATGAAAAGCACCTAAAGCCTCTAAAGAACCAAACAAATTGAATCACATGCCTAAAGAATCTAGGAGATCAATCACACACAAACAGTAACTTTCCGTACCGAAAACACTAGTTGGTGATGAAATCCAACATCACAGAGTTCGATACAGAAATAGCGGTTGGAACAGTTACCTTGGCAACCTGCTTAATGAATAGACTGGCACAAGTTCCTCCACTTAACCGTCTCGAGTGAAGAGAACCCCCCAGAAAATCCAAGTGAGTTTAGCCGACGTCTGCTCCAGGTACAGTGGGATATTCCTGCCACCGTCACCTTAGGAAGAATCCTATAGAATATGGTCACTATGGTTACCAACATAAACAAATATACCTGGGGGAACATTGTACGATCTGATACGCATGCAAGGGATGAGTAACAAGCTCAATCCCCTTGAAGGCTCCTTGACATAAACCAAGGTTTACCAACAAGTGACCACAGGCTCCTCGACAATGGTTAATCTGAGGTTTTCCATTTGTAATATGTGAATATCTGGTGTCGTTCCCAATGAGGAAGTATTGATTCCCACACTGGTTCGGACACGATCTCATGCTTCTCCTTTAAGAGGAGCTTTCCCAGAGCATAGATGCAACAATTGGATTTCTCTCCTACTGCAAGATACAACTACTTGTTT
>APFE030935022.1:23190-43285 GCA_000404065.3 Pinus taeda | reverse complement strand
TGTATCACGATCGCTCCAAGGTTTAAAACGATATGTTATGTTTGGTCGAAGGTTTGATTCACCATTGGGCTTTGTAAACTATATTAAAACATTTCTTATAACTGTAGATTAATATTGTGTGGTTTTAATACAATATAACCATATGTTATAAGAAACATTCTATGTATTACCATATAGATGTTCCATATCAAAACGATTGCTATGTATTGCAAAGCCAATTTCGGGAGGCCCACGGGTTCGAAAAGAATTTCCACTGCTCCAGAGTGCAAAGGAGTTGTGAATTGAAGCTCTGAATATAATTTTGTACAGTGCCTGTAATATGCCTTTTGAGGCATAACTTGGCCAAGGTTGGGCCTTTTTCAAATCTGTAAGTTTTGTTGGATCGTTGAGGTCGAGGCGTATCAGTTCACAGTAGCCATTGATGTCTGTGTGCACATTTCAGAATGGTTAATTTTGATGTATGCTATATAAAGTAACTAGTCTATATTATTTTTCATTTTTTCATTTTATTTATTATTATTATATTATTATATTATTTATTATCTATAAATTATATATTAAATAAATACTATTAGATTAGTATTGGAAATATTCAATATATGTATATTATATATATATCTATATAATTAATTTTTAAATAACAAAGTTAGTATAACTACCAGTCTTATTTTAATTTTATCTAGTTAAAAAATAAATAATTTAATTATAATAGTATAATCAAATTTTCTATATTAATTAGTATTAGAAAATATATATATAATATATATATACTTATTAAATATTCTTATTGAATGAATAATTTAAATAAATAAATGAATACTTCTTATTAGGTATTAAAATATAGTATATAGAATAAGCAGTGTAAAAAAATATTATATATTATATATATATATATATAAATATAATATTTATAATAATTAAATATATAATTTAAGGATTTAATAATTTAAATAAATAAATGGATTAATTTTAATAAACTAACCATTGATCGGTTTAATTTTTTACTGGGTCAACTTAGCTCCATAAATATAATGGTAATTTAATATTAAATTAGTTAAAGGAAGTTTGACTGGGGTCTTGGGTTGAAAAGTAGCCGTTAGTCTTTTTAGCCGTTTGAGTCTCTGCTTAGACTATTTAACATGCTGAACTGGATCTGTATCTTCAACTTGTCTTGACGATGAACCACACTAGTTGGTTCGAAACGCGTCGACAAAGGTCTTTTTCATGTGATTTACGCTGAAGCTCTTCTTATAATTATGACGGATCACAGAAGCCTCAATTCTACATAGTAGATTCTTATAAATAATTGTTTAAAGAACAAAAAATTCTACCTCCAAAACGAGAAATACAACATGAGATTCAATTATAATCTGATGCCCCTCTTTTGAATATTGGCATGTATCATATGTCAGTCATAGAAAATGAATAAATTAAGAAAAAAATTCAAGAATTAGTTGATAAAGGCTTCATTCGACCTAGTTATTCTCCATCTGGATCACCGATCATATTAGTCCCTAAGAAAGATGGAATATGGAGAATGTGTGTTGATTTTAGAGCCTTAAATAAAATCACCATTAAGGATAAACATCCTCTTCCTAGAATCAATCATTTTCATGACCAATTAAAAATGTTGTTTACTTTACAAAATTGGATTTAAGAAGTGGTTATCATCAGATTCGTATTGCGAAGAATGATATATGGAAAACTGCATTTAAGACTAGACATGGGATTTTTGAAAGGTTGGTTATGTCGTTTGGGTTATGCAATGCTCCGACAACTTTTATGAGAGTGATGAATGATGTTTTTCATCCTTTTATTGATAATTTTTTCATAGTCTATCTAGATGATATTTTTATTTTCAGTTCAAGTTGGGAAGAACATGTAAAGCATGTTAAACAAGTTTTTTATGTGTTGCAAAGAGAGAAACTGTATCTCAAACTCTCTAAATGTGAATTTGGAAAAACTTCCCTAGTCTATATTGGTTACATAGTTCGAGGAGGTCAACTTAAAATAGAACCAACTAAAATTGATGTAATTCATAAGTGGCTAGGATCTCAAAATGCGATGAAAGTTAGATTTTTCTTGGGTGCAATTCAGTATTGGAGGAAGTTTATTTCTCATTTCTATTTTATTTCATCACCACTTCATGCTTTAACAAGTTCTAAAGTCTCCTTTCAGTGGGGACGAAAACAACAAAAATAATTTGATACTTTAAAGCGAAAAATAGTGACAACTCCAATCTTGGCTTTACCAGACCTTCAACAACCATTTTAAAGAGAAATTCGTCCTAGTGGGTATGTAATGGGTGTAGTGTTATTGCAAAAAGGAAAGCAATTTTTTTTTTTTCATTCAAAAACATTTTCTAAAGTAGTTGCTAACTATCCAACTTTTGATAAATAATCGTATGCATTAGCGCAAAGTGTTAAGAAATGGAAACATTATTTAATGTACGAAGAAACGGTGATTCATATAGATCATCAACCACTTCAGTACCTTCAATCTCAAACTAAGTTGCAACACCCTCAACATTATATATGAATGGGGTTTTTGCAGCAATTCCACTTAGTAATCAATTATAAGAAATGTACCACCAAGAAAGTAGTTGATATGTTATCAAGACCTTCTTTGAATGCTTCAATAATTTTGCAAAATATTTCTTTAGCACATGAAATTTACATAGAACAATATGCTAAAGTTACTGATTTCAAATATGTTTATGAATCACTAACTCATGGTGCTCAGGTGGAAGAAGTGAATTATCATGTTCATGACAGAGTATTGTACCATCTTGGCAAGTTGTGTATGCCATAGGGAGAAAGAGTACATGTGATCAGGAAAGCACATTATTCTCTTGTTTCAGGGCATTTTGGTGTATGTTCTTGTACTGGTAGATCTCCTTTTGAAACATGTTTCGGGTACCTACCAAAATCACGAATAGAATTCATGTTTGGTGAAGAAGCCAAGGAGGATGGACATGGAGATGTTGACAAAGAAATCAAGTTCATTGAAAGAATCCAAAAGATTCATGAAGTAGTGCAAGATCAATTGGAGAAAAGTCAGGCCAGGTACAAAATGCATCATGACAAGAATCAGATGGATCATCACTTCCAAGTTGGTGATAAACTATGGCTATACATCAACAAAGAAAGGATGAAAGGTGAAGGTAAAATTTTGAAACCTATAAGGTATGGTCCTTTTAATATTGTTGAAAAGATTGGGCACAATATATTCCAGTTGAATTTTCCTCCATACCTACACATATATTCAGTGGTAAATGTTGGAAATTTGAATTTGTATGAACCTCCTATGATCATGGATCCAAAGGAAAATGCTCAAATTCCATCTGTAGATGATTTTTCACCTGAATATATGATTGAGTTATAGGAAGATACCATATTGGATAGGAAGGTCTGCACTTCCAGGCAAGGATATGTTGAGTACCTTCGAGTGGGACTAAAAGGCATGAATCCAAGCAAAGGAAGGTGGATGGAGATCAGAAGAGTGAGGGAGTTGTACTCTCACCTCATGTATGCTTAAAACTATACTTTTGGTGGTCCAAAATCTTCTAGTGGAGAGGAATGATCTAGGAGGATCCTGATAATGCTTAAAGTTAAAAAGCCTCAAATTCTCATGAAACCATTTCCATGTCAAAGAGCTCATCACATTGATTCTGGTGGTATATTCGGTTTCGAAAATAGCCTCTGTATGAGTGATAAAACACGTTATGAAGTTATTGTCAAACAAACAAAAAAATGGGCCTTTTCAGGCCAAGTGGCACTCTCACATCATGACATGTGGCAGGTCAAAGTCAACGCATGTGTTATTCAAAGTGCAGGTCAGAGGTAAATCGGTAGGGTCAGGGGTCGAACTCATGCCTCTGAGCAGACATCACAAAACTTTACAGTTGACCCATGGCTTCACTTTGTTAATCTATGGCTGCGTTATTATATTTAAAATTTGTTTGAATTAGAATGTCGGGGAAGGGTTGGTGGAGCCCGCCATTTTCAACGGTCCTGCCAAACCCAAAGTTAGTTATCAATGCTCCAAATTTATCGGCAGAGTCCACATATTTGTGGGAAGATTCATATATCACCAAAATCTAATGTGTAAACTTTGTTATAACTGTTTGATATATGTGGTGCAATCGTATACCACTGTCAGAGTATAGTTTACACCATACGCCAAATGTTTGTTGTTGTATCACCAACGCTCCAAGCTTTCAAACCATATGTTATGTTTGGTCGAAGATTGGTTCACTGTTGGGCTTTGTAAACTATATTAAAACATTTGTTATAAGTATTTGATTAATATGGATGGATTTTAATACAATATAACCATATGTTATAACAAAAATACTATATATTACCATATAGATGTTCCATATCAAAACGATTTCTATGTATTGCAAAGCCAATCTCAGGAGGCCCGCGGGTTTGACCCCAAGGCCTCCCGTTGACATTATAAAGGAACTTCCACTGCATTGGAGCATAGAGGAGTTTTGAGTTGAAGCTCTGAATATAGTTTTGTACAATGCCTATAGTATGCATTTTGAGGGATAACTTGGCCAATATTGGACCTTTTTAAAATCTATAAGTTGTGTTGGAGAGTTGAGGTTGAGGCCTATCAGTTGAAAGTTTCCATTGATGCCTGTGTGCACATTCTAGAATGGTGAATTTTGATGTAAAGAGATTTATGAGAATTTTTAATACAACGGATGCCCACTTGGAAGCGGACCTAGAGATGTAGTCCAGGAGGGATGACCTCTGTCATCAAATATTCTATGTTTTATTCGCTGTCCATGCTTATTTTTCAAATTTCAAGTTTTATGTTTAAGGCAATTAAAATTCAATCTTCTCTCATTCATTCACATTAAAGCAACCTTAATTAATATTTGGGGAAATTGTGCAAATAGTCAATGTGCTCTTTTCACATCACTAGTAGGGGTCCAGTCAAGTCATTGATCAAATTTGTTCATTATTACATTTATTTCAGTGTTATTTATCCTTTTTGGAAATCTCGTGGAGTTTTTGGTAGTGGTTTGAGTCCTGGCCCTGAAAAAGTGGCACAAAATCCAGGGTTGCCGACACAGAACTAATTGAAAAAGTCCACATTCACTAGCTTGCCTTATTGTGGGAGCGACTGGAGACCTACAACCACTTGATTTCCTTATTAGGGGATTGATTGGGGTGTTAGATTAGTGAAACGTTAAGTTTCCTGAGGGTTTGATTAGCTCGAAGGGTTGGTTGGATCCTGGAGGTTTCGTAGCATGTGTGGAAGGTCAGTTTGATTTAGTTCTATCGGTTCCACTTCCATAACTTTACATGGGAAGTTGAATCACATCATAGTGGCCTCTCATCACATGTTTACCCTGGTGGACCGGTTATCTTGCGTAAATGTGCAGGGAGGGTGTTACATGGTATCATGCTTGCAGCTAGTTTTGTTTCCAAGTTTATGGAATCACCCATGATTCCCCATTGGATGGTTGTAAAAATAATCTTATGATATGTTCTAGGGACAATAGACTATGATTTCCTCTACACACATTCTAATGATTGCTTACTTTCAGGCTGTACATACAATGATTATGCAGGCAGTTTAGATGATCACTAAAGCACCTCAGGTTATTCCTTTCACCTTGGCACCAATCTCATCTAATTGGCATCCAAGAAACAACCCATTGTTTCAATATCATCTGTAGACAGAGTCTGTAGCTATAACTTTAGTAGCTTGTCAAGCAGTGTGGCTAAGAGGACTATTGAAGGATCTTTCAAATGTTTAGAAGGAGCCAAGTCCTATTTTTTAATATAACAACTCTGCAATTTCTCTATCAAAAAATCATGTCAGTTGCAAAACAAGCAAGCATATTGATACACATTTTTCATTTCATTTGTGAGCTTATCAATGATGGAGATATCTTACTTTCATTTTGTGGCTCACAAGATCAACTTGCAAATATTTTTACAAAGCCATTGGGTAAATTTTGAATTTCAAAGAGAGAAATTGGGCATTGTAAGTTCCATTACTTGTAACAATTGATATTAGGAAGGGTTGTTGAGATATTTAATCTCATTGTCTACTAGGTGTTTGCTAAGTGTCATAAGTCAGTTTAGATTCGGTCGAGTTAGTTAGTTGAGACTTTCTCTGGTTATTTATTGCTATTTGTTTCCTTGTCTCTTATGTAGTTTATTTAACTATTTTTGAATGATGAGCATATTTGTTTGCTCCATTCCAGTTTAGAGTCATTCTCTGTGTATTTCCACCTCTACATTCTTTGTCAAAATTTCTCAAGATGCAAGAAAGATTTGCACTTCAATAGATGTATAATCATCAATAATTATTAAGTTTTAGAGGTAATTATCAATTTAATTAAAAAAGTATCTTCAAATTATTACTTTCATGAACCACACTAACTAGTTTGGTACCAAAACCAAATTTGTTCAATGTGATTGATACACCAAATACTTCATCAAAGCATTGACCTAAACATAGAAATACAATTAAATTCTTACTACTTATTTTGTCACTTTTACATGCTTTTCTAAATGTATATAATTTTAATAATAATAATAATTATTTAAAATAAAGTTATAATTAGTTATCCTTTATTATTATTTTTGATTTTGAAAATATGAAATGGGTACTTTAATTTATTTCTATGATGTTTACCAGTGATTTAATTTATGTCTTTAAAGATAAGAGAATGATTTTTTAACTTATTTGATAAAATGTCTGAAAATAATGTTCTGCACAACACCCATGAACAACTTTATTAGAGTGACCTAAAACAAAGATGGTTTGATTTCATTAAACTAGGCTAGATACATTTAACGTGGACTCTATCAAATGTCTCAAAGTGAAAAATCTCTTTTTTGAGTGCAAAATTTTGAAGAAAAAATTGCACCCCTAGAGATTTGATCTAAATACAGGCTTAATACATCTAAAATTAAAATGGATTTGTACTTGTCTTAGTTTAATTATTGTTTTATATACATAAATTAGACATTTACATCAAAATAAAATCTAATTTTTTTTTACTAAATTTCCGAAAAAAAATCTCATATATATTTAATATATTTTTTTAATTAACACTAAGTGCACATACTCCCTTGAAAAAATAAAAATTAATTAAATTTGAAAGAAATAAAAACTAAATCATTCCACAAAGTGTGCCGGGCTAAATTTTGACTAACTCCCTATATATAGTATAGTTATTCTAATCAATTACAGTTTAATAAATTACTCTATATAATCTATATCTATATCTATCTATCTATCTATATATATATTATTATCTTTTAATAAATTTTTTTTCTATTTATTTTTATATCATTATTGGTCATCAATTGCCAGTTATAAGTCATTGTTATTATATATATATATAATATATATATATAAATATATATATGAGATAGTTTTTTGATTCTTTTGTTATCCAATGTCTAGCCATATTGTTGCACTATGTTCACACTCATTTTAGTTAGAGTATATTTGTCTGAACTATCTTCATTTACAACATAGATAATGATATTATCTAGTTTTTATAATTTTTAAATTTTCAAACTATTGTTTATATATTTCAAAATTTATTTGATAGTATTTAATAGCTAGTTGCAAAAATGTAAATAGTGATTTTTTTCCAAAAACTAATTATGAGGAATTGTCTATAGGGAAAGAAATCTTACGAGTTACTCTGAATGAATATGCACTAATGTGCTATATACACTCTTTTCCCATAACTAATCCCTACATAAAGTACAACCCTAATGCAAAAATTTCTCTTATAAATACATTTTTAGTCCCAGAACAAAACTAAAACAAAGTTTTTTTTTTTTTTTATCTTTTTTATTTTCTATCTTTTATCTTTTGGAAATGGTAAAAAATATCATAAATACATATAAAAAAACATAAAATCAATTTAAAAATAAGATCCATTTAATCCACTCCTACCTTTCTAGTATCAAGGAAAACAAACTAAATTACTATCTATAAAGCGTTAAAAATATAATCTTGTCAATAAAGTGTTAAGAATTTAATTATAAACACAAAACATAAAGAATTTATATTCTAATTTTGCAAACGGATTTCCAATAATAAATCTAATTATTAGAAAAAGTTGAAAATATTAAAAAAAAATTATACACCAATCATAAAAAAAAACGTAAAGGTAAGTAAAATACGTACTTGCAGCCAGAATAACCCTCCGATATTACATAGTCAATCACTTTGAAGCAGCCACACCACCACGACATGTCCAACGTTTCCCATGTACTTCACCTTCCACTTCTTCTAGTGATTGAGATTCGACATCTGGTGCTGGTGGCGGTCAATACAAAGATTCTTCAAAAAATCGCAGATGGTTAAAAAAAAATTAAATGTGATTAGTAAAACAATATATATATTAAAACAGGTCATTTTATTACATGCCTGTCATTATGACACTCTTTTAAATTATTAGCAAGTTTATTATTTTAAATTATTAGAAAGTTCATTATTTTAAATTAAACTATATATATACACAAAATTTAAGTTATTATTCTAATTTGATTTTATTTAGTTATATGATTTTTTGCATTGATAGGGGATCTTCACCAGCTTGGTTAGTCAATTATTTAATGCATTTATAAAGACTTTATTATTTCGTAGTTAATTAATATTTAGTTTAGGTTCTAATTTATTCATTTTATTTACATTGATATTTATATTCTTTTTTTTATTGCATTTTATTATTTTTATTTGCATTCATAAAGCCCTTATTATTACGTAGTTAATTAGTATTTATTCTGTGTTCTAATTTATTATTTATTACAGTAAATATTTTATTCTATTTTTTATTTCAATTTTATTCTTTATCTAATCATCTCTTAAAAGAGCGTAAATAATATTGTAATGTCAGATTACTATAACAATATTGACATTAGTTTATATTAAATTAAATAGAAATATATATTAACACTAGTCATAAACAATCATTATTAAATTTTTCAACTAATTATCAAATAAAGTTTAAGATTATTTTTTGAAATAACATATATAGGTATTATAAATTAAAAGATTAAACAAATTAATTTTCAGCGAAAGTATAACGAAATTTAACTTTTAAAAATAACAATAAGGAGAGAGAGAGGTAAATATTATTATAGTATAGTAAATAATAATTTACAGCTCTAAAAACTTACCAATTAAATATTAATTCCACGATTTATGATTATTTTGACTAAGAAATATATTATATTAAATAATCATTATTTATTTATATAAAACACTTTGAATTAAATTATGCAACGCTCACTTAATTAAAAAAAAAAGAAATAATATAAATAAAATCTAAATAATAAAAATAAAAATAAATTATTAAATTTATAATATAGAATGTTTGGCCTTGACCTAGTAGTCTCAAATTAGACAGTTATACTAGTAGTATTAGGAGTCTGCTCAGTGTATCTTAACATTTAGCGTAAGCTAGATATGTGTCTTCAACTTGTCCTGATGATGAACCACACTAGTTGATTCGAAACGCCTCGACAAAGATCTTTTTTATGTGATTTAGGTCGAAGCTCTTCTTACAAAAATGTTTAAATTTATTTTTTATAATTTAATTGGACATCTTTCATCGACTTCTTAGTTACTAATGATGAAAAATATCTAAGTATTGCAATGTAAGTCTCTCTCCCAAATCTATGACAATGCGAAAGCTAACCAACCTGCAATAAAACATTTAATGTAACCTATGACATCCATTCAACCATAGATGAACATGGTATGCATCAGGGAGCCTCATCTAAGATGTCGCGGGTAGTTGTGACTGGCCGAGGGACCCGCCATCAATGAGAATCTGCGCCTCTTAATCTCTAAACGACGGGGGCGTACTACGTACTTTTGAAACTCAATACTCTCCCGCTATCCAAGCGCCCATGGTACACTCATTTGAATTTGGAAACCCTGACATTCATATTCTAACCTGGTTTGAAATTTAAAAATGAATCCGCGCCATTGAAATTGTCCGCTGATTTGAGATTTGAAATTGTTCCATAATGAAGGCCCAGGCCCTACGCGGCAGCTCCATCTGGCCATACATGTCCAGCAAGAAAACAATGGAGATCAACCCGGAGAACGCCATCATGGAGGAATTGAGAGAGAGAGTCGAGACCGACAAAAATGATAAATCGATGAAGGATCTGGTTACCTCACTGTCCAACGTGGAGGAGCCTAACACATTCGTTGCCAGAATTCACAGGATGGTCAAACTTGGCCTCAGCATCGAGGATGAATCCAACAAACATCAAACGTGTTGGATCAGGTGCACAAAAAAAACTAAATTAAACACACAGCAGAAGCACATATGACACAGTATTAACGTGGCAACCAATTACGGCTACGTCCACCAAACATAGGCATCAGGAATATATTAATCAAATTGGAAATTACATCAAGAAATCCTCACTCTCTTAGCGAATCATCTGAATGATTGACTGTTATATAACATAGAGAATCTAACAGCCTCATAACTCCCTCACATCAAATATAGGAGGCATTAACTCCCTCCCAACAACTTGGAGCTAATCTAGAAACTGAATCCCTATTGTTGTAATCCTTCAGAGATTTTTACCTATTTGACTCAAACAGAAAATCTCAACAAAAAACTACTACTAATAACTCTATGAGATAGTACCTCAAACAGAAAATTTCAACAAAAAACTACTACTGATCAACTCCATGAAATAGTACCTCTAATGGTCTCAAATGATATTGTAATCGCCGCTCTAATTTTGCAACTTTAGCTCATTAGTTAACATACTTGAAATAATTGCGACTTAAACTCATTAGTTAGAATGCTCAAAATAATTGAACGAATGGTTTTCTTGGTTCACTTTCGTCTGAATCCTATGATTGAAATGAAATTGAAATTACCTTGTGCTCCGCAAAATTTTATGAGGATTTTCTTTTTTTTAATGGTTAATTTTAAATACACAGACATGGATGCTGTGATAAATGTTTTATATTTATTGTTGTATTTTGAATTCAGTTAAGGAAAGAAAGCTATTAATTTGCTATACTTTTTAAATATTTTACATATAAATCGTATTGTAGGATGTGTATGTGTATGTGTATGTGTATGTGTATGTGTACAAAAATATGGTGTTTCAAATGTATTTTACAAATGAATATCTGTTTAGAAGAATATTTTGTTCTAAATGTATTTTGGAAATAAATGCCCATTACCATATCCGTTTAAAAGAATATTTTGTTCCAAATATATTTTCAAAATGAATGCCCATTACTATATCAGCTTAAAAGAATATTTTGTTCCAAATATATTTTGGAAATGAATGCCCATTACCATATCGTCTTAAAAATGACATTAAAATGTATTTTCGAAATGAATTTTCTTGACCTTTGGTAGAAAATTGGTTAATAGCATGATCATAATAAAAAGATTTTTAAAACTATTTATTATTGTTTGCAATTGTAGGACAAAAAAAAGTATTGAGTAAAGAGAAATTAAACAATTCTTTCATGCTATAGAAACTTAAATATTCATTTGTTTTAAGTAATAATAAAATAATTTTTTATATTGATTTTTTTGAATATTTTTAATAAAAATAATTATTTTAACCAAAATAATTAATAAATTCTTAGCCAAAAGAAACATATATTAAGAAAGAAATTTATATATTTCAGATTTCCAAAAATTGTATGGTTTACTTATTATATTAAAATTAATTCCAGTTAAACAAAAATATATTATATTAAAAAAGGAAAATTTATATATTTCAGATTTTCAAAAAACAATTTTATTGATGCTTATTCTACATTCTTAGTATGAGAGAGATATGTAATTCCTTAGGTGCTCAACTTTAAATTGACAAATGTTCATTTAATATAAAAGTAAGTGATTTTTTAAATGTAAAACAGTATGAAGGAGATGTAAAAATATTTCAGTCACTTATAAATAAAACATTTCAGTGTCCATCATACTAAAATAATTTATTACTCAAACAAAAAAATTGAAAATACAAAAATCTAGTTAATACCTAATAAAAGTAATTAAAAGACCTCTAGTTCATTCAATTCTTAACATAAAATTAACGTGTCATTTAAAAATATGAATAATAATAAAATTCAATATTGCACATTTTTTTGTCCATTCTGTCTAAAACTTAGTAAATATTTGTTGGGATTGCAAAATAAATATGTTGAAATGATATATGTAATGCTTCTAATTACATGTGTAAGGCTTAATTATGTACTAAGAAATGGTCATTTTAGGTTTCATAAAGATTAGATTTGTAATGGCTATTTTTTTTTAATGTAATTGTTAAATTAAAATATTAACCATAAATAAATTAGTTGTTGATATGATTCAATCTCCAATTTAACTTTTAGATTTCCGATATCATTTATAGATTGTAAAACATGCAATTTGATATTACAGATATAAAGGGAATCCATGGAGCTAAGGTAGTTACTCTTGAATGTCTATTTTCAAGATACACATCCTTTGATTTTAGGGAATATATTACTGTCAAGATACTCATCCTTTGATTTTAGAGAACATATAAATAACATCCTTATTAGTAAAGAAACTTCTTCGTAAATGCATATCGTCAATATAACCATCCTAATTGTAGAAAATATAACCTTGTTTTGAGCAAAGATCATATGTTTCCTTTATGGGAGTAGATTTTGTTGTTATATTGTGCTTCAATGGAATCTTTATTCCCTAGGGGAGTACCTTTCTAGTGGATCTCTTTTAGGAAAGTGCACTTCAACTTGTTCTAAACAAAATTGCAATATTCATGGGCATCATTTAAATTCAAAAATAAATGTCAAATGGTCTCTTGTTGGTCACAAGAAAGATATGCATCCTCTATGAAACTTGTGGAGAGTAAATGTTCATCTAATAAAATACATTCACATTAAATTAGGGTTTTTAATATCATACAAAGAAAATTTTATTATCCATTTTCTTCTACGGTCAATAAGGTCTCATTTCTTTTCCTAAAATCAGAAAGGGGCTATAGGGGATTGATATAATAACTTGGGCCTATAAATATAAATAGGTTTATCATATCTCCATAACTAGTCTCTCAAGCCCCCCTCAGACTTTGTGTATTAAACTTGAAAATGCGCTCTTCCATAATTACCTTTTGAACTCATATTTGTGTTACATTGTTTCTATTGTCTCTTATGCAATTTCATATATTGTGTTGGCATGATGCAAGTTAATGTTTCCCTATCATAATACTTTAGTTGCAGTGAAAATTTTGAAAACAACAATTTATTGTCTAGGTGTTATTATATGTGCATGTACCACTTTTTTTCTCTTTTTTTCTTATGATAATGAGAATATTTGTATTAATTGGAAAACACGGGCCCAAAATCCTAAACCAAAATTATCCTCCGAAGAGTAATACAACCAATACTAAGAATATATGGGTCTTTGCATGTGGATACCTTCTAATAGAGCCCCAAAATTAAACAAAATTTGCAATACATATAACCCATTTTAGAATGGTAGAAAATTCATGTGTGTTATAGCCCCTCTAGTTTCAATTTGTTTTACACATCATTGTTTAATGCCAACCCCATGGTTCATTTTCACATTAAAACACGAATATAAAATTGCAACTAAAACATTGCTAGGCTACCACTGCTCTTTTTCTCCCAGCTAATAATAAAGACAAGCATGCACATAAAATTATGAACACTGATATTTTTGGTCAATTTTTTACCAGGATAGAAGAACCCCAAAGGGGAAAACTAGTTTGAAGGAGGATTTAATTTTCTAATTTCAGAGGATTATTTAAAACATTAATTACATCACACAGAGTACTTATCTCTCCCTATTTCTATCAAGGAAATTGTGCCACATATTTGGAAACTTGTGCACAAGTTCAACAATCTTTGTGTTGGAGTTTCTGCCATTTTTTACTCTTCTCTACCTGGAAAAACATGCCACTACTAGAATTAAATATCTTAAATTTCATGTCATTGAAAGTACTCTCTTCCCACCAGATTTGGTGCTACAGACGTGTAAACTCTGCCTCAAAGTGCATGCTACACGCCCACATATCTCTCCTTATTTTTTGGGCCTATTCTTGCCCCTAAAAATACGCTTCACCTCCTATATTTTTGGGCCTGTGAAACCTTTGATAGATATGTAGGATCTCCTCAAACTCATCATTGGAATTCACTTCTATGCCTCGGTCTACATGCTAATTTCTAGCCTAAAAATTCAGACAAGTTTTCATTCGGATGCGTGCCTACTCTTAAAGCCTTAAACTCGAGCTTGTTTCCCTTGGTTTTGTGCTTTCTCTCCTCCAGCATAATCTATTTAAGACTCCTTGCTTTCTCTTCTCTTTATTTCTCTTCTCCAACACTTTCACATGAAGAATGATTAGCCTCTTTTTACTTTTCCTCCTTTTTAGTCTCATAATGATGAGAAGTGTAACAACCCCTTGTTAAAATTTCATGTAACAAAAGTTAATAAATGCAAAATAAGAGCACAGTTAAAGAATGTTGGGCAAGACTTCCTAGTGTGGGTGGTCATTTTGGTTATTATGTCTAAAGGAAATTAGCAAAGGCAATGACAAAGTCTTTGGAAAGGTAAAATGGCACTTTTGGCACATTTATTTATGAGGAGGATATTTAAGGAAAATAATGGAAAATAAAGAAAATAGAGGTCTCATGGATAAAAAGGCTTATGAGGATCAATTGGCAAGCTTTTTCTTAGGCTTCGTTAGTGTAATCTTTTGTCAGTTCAATTTTGGAGCTCTCTCATTATTCTCTCTCTCTCACACTCTTGGACACACAGAGTTTTCTTGGAGCATTTTGGCTTTGGAGCAAGGAAGGGAAAAACAAACAAAGGAAGGACAAGGAAAAGAATGGAAAGCATAGAGCAAGGAAGGAAGAGCATGATCAAGCAGATTCAGCAAGAATACTTGCAAGTAACATATTGCATGTGTGATTTCCTAGTTGGTTTTGACATGCATGGATTTTCATGTTGGTATCTAGTTCTATAGCTATCGATGGCATGGTCTTGTTGGGTTATGACAGTGGTTTTCAGCCTTGCTTTACCTTTTTCCAGATAACCATGGTGTGATGGGATGATTTCTTTGTTTTGAGTTTTGGAATTGCCGGATGGTTTTGGAATCTCGGGTGGAGGAATGTTAAGAAACCAACTCACAAAAAGATAGAAAATATAGATCAACGACTTTAGAATCAACCTCTGCGAGGGGGAAACATCCTTTACATTACACAAATGAACAATTCTTGGATGATAAAAATGAAAAAAACTTCCTTTCTATATATAGGAGTCTAAGGGGTCACAATATAATCAAAGCTGACATAACAATAATAATATAAGGGCACAACAATAACAATAGTGGGCTTTTATGGGGCACAATAATAACAATATGGGGTCTATAGGGGCACAAAAATAACAATAAGGGCTACAATGACAATAGTAATGGGGGAATCACTAGTATTATAGGGACCTAACATGCCCCTCTCCTTCAAAAAAATGTTGTACTCAACGCTTGAGTAGTTTTGGATGCTTCTGTACAAAATTCTCAACGGCCCATGTGGAATCTTCAGTGGGTAGGTTCTTGTTGAGATTGCAACAAGATGATGGAGCTTAGTGAAAAGAGTCGCCTTCACTAAGTGGGCCCGCAGGCTATTTTTGGCGCAAGTCTATTTTTAGACTATGTCTATTTTTAGACATATGGATCATGTCTATGGATTGCAGGTTTTTGTTTATGGATGATTGATCAAGTTGGAAAAATAGATGGACTTCTATTTTTGATGAAAGTGTGAGTGATCACAGTGTGAGTGATCAAGTCTATTTTTTGACTGGCTGTCAAAAATAGAAAAGTCAAATATTATTATCTCACAATAATATTTGGACTATAAACTTAATCTTATTCTCTTGGAGCACTTC
Source organism: Pinus taeda (assembly GCA_000404065.3). Classification (NCBI taxonomy): domain Eukaryota; kingdom Viridiplantae; phylum Streptophyta; class Pinopsida; order Pinales; family Pinaceae; genus Pinus; species Pinus taeda. Next base: position 27,345 of record APFE030935022.1, on the reverse strand, counting down.
AGTTCGAGCTACGGATGTGGCACATGCAATTGCATGAAGGAAATATGTGGTTCTTATGGGTTATTTGAATATTTGCATGCATGACTTCAGTTAGAACTCAAGTGAGTTGAGTTTAGTGGACTGGAGGTGCAGTTGATGGAGTTGTGTTCAGTTTAGCTTTGTTAAACTGGTTGTATTTAGTCTAACTGGCAAATAGACTAGAGATGAGTTGGGGTGAATTAGTTATTAATTAATTCACAAGTTATTAACTCATAATACAACTAATCAATACATCAGTTAACTCAGTTGCATGTCAGTGCATGTTTAGTTCAGCAGGGACGGGTGTTAGAGAATCAGATTGCTATCAGTTGTGACTATAGTTGTGCATCAGATCTTGCACAATCAAGGATTGAGTATGCCAATGAGTTTGCCCACATATTTTCCCACATTGTAGCTTGCTTCCACGTGATTACCAAGGAAATACGTGGTTTGCTCTTGGAATGATCCATCAGTTCTGAAGCAATATTTGCAGCAGCGGAGCCCCAGGCAAGCAGCGAAGGATATTTGAGCCAGTGATATTCAGATCTGAGTTGTATTGTGTGTAACAGATGTGGAGATACTTGTGAGAAGTATTATGCTGTGTAATGTTACATGACTCAATCATTAATATACAGATAGTTGGGTTTTTAGCGAGATGCTTTCCCCGGGATACATACTGTGTTAATGTGTGAATGCTCTTGATGTTTTATTGTTATTGATGCTGCTATATTGATGATCAACGTAGAGGAGCTTATGTATTGTGTATGTTTTCCGCAATAGTACATGATCAGGATAATCTCCATTGAATATGTGTTAAATTATTCAAAATTTCTACATCCTACTCCACAGAGCCAAGCTTGGCAGACAAACTGGCAATGATCGATGAATCAGCCAATAGGAACCATTCTACTCGCTCAACCTACACTACCAGCACTGCAACAAGACCCCCAGTCCAACTTAAGACCGCAACTCCCAGCCCAACCCAACCCGAACCCAAATAACATAGCAGTTCAATCTATTCAAATAATTGAAACACCAGAGCTAGAAAACGATCTAAGGGAGTGCAATGACATTCAATTAAGGTCTGGGCGCATTATATAGACTGAGGGAGATAAAAATCTTCAAGTTGAAAATCAATTACCTATTGAACAACCATTACAAGAAGAAGATGTAGCTAGAAAACAGACTCATGACCAAGCAACCACATCTTCTCCCCCGTTCCTAGAATGAATAATTATACCACAACCTATAGAACATCCTGATTTTGATATTCTGGGAGAACTTAAGAACCTGTACGTAAAAATCCCACTCCTCCAAGCCATCTAAGACATCCCAATATATGCAAAGACCATCAAAGAGATATGTATAAAAAAACCGAGGAGAATAACAAATAACCCAACAGTCCAAGTAGTTGGCACCTTATCTAACCTATTATCAAGTAGAGAGGCACCCGTCAAATATGAAGACCCAAGAAATCCAATAGTGACAATACAAATCAATGGAAAAACCTTTTCAAATGCCTTAGTTGATTTAGGAGTTGCAATTAATATCTTAACAACCACCACTTGTCAAAAACTGGGCTTTACATAAGTAGAACCAACTTCCACTTTATTAGAACTGGTTGACCAGTCAGTGGTTAGGCTGGAAGGCACACTACATGATGTCATGGTATCCGTTGATTCTTGGGAATATCCCGCCGACTTTCTGATAATAAACCCCAAAAAATTACTTGATGGACATCAGTTAATTTTAGGCAGAACTTGGCTTGCAACCACTGATACTTACGTTGGCTACTGACAAGGTAGTATGACCCTAACTAGAGGAAGTAAGATTAAGAATCTAGCCCTATACCCTGCAGCCCAATCAAGTGTAACAATAATAAAAACTAACAAACATCCTGTATCATACCTTACCGAAAATATTAGATCCCCATTAACTATAGAAGATGCCCTCGATTTCAAAGATCAAATAGAGGATGATGTTATTAAGAACTTTATTAACCAAGCCAAATCCAGATCTCACATACAATGTCACATGATAGAGGTAGAATTTGATAATGACTTAGAAAAAGATCCTCTCAAAAACACTCATGATTAGACAATACCTACTACCTCTGTTTCAAATAGAAAAACTGTGGAGATTGAGCCAGGAAAAACTTTAAATATCAATAGTAACCTGACTCCTGAACAAGAGAAGCTAATCCAACTACTGAGAAAATACAAGGAAGCATTTGCATGGGATTATCTAGACATGAAGGGAATCGATCCCCAGTTATGTACGCACCACATTTATATAGAAAAGGATGCAAGACCTATTCGCCAACCCCAAAGAAGACTTAACCCTCATCTAAAAGACATTGTGAAAGTTGAACTACAAAAACTTTTAGATGTAAAATTTATTTATCCTATCTCCGATAGCAAATGGGTCTCTCTGCTTGTAGTAGTGCCAAAGAAGAATGGAAAGTGGAGAATTTGTGTAGATTACAGAGAATTAAATAAATCAACCCAGAAAGACCACTTTCCCCTTCCATTCATTGACTAGGTATTAGATACATTAGTAAGAAAGAAATTATTTTCTTTCTTGGATGGCTTGAGTGGATACAATCAGATTCAGATTGCCCCTGAAGACCAAGACAAAATTACTTTTACCTATCCTTGGGGAACATTTGCCTACAAATTTTTACCCTTTGGCCTATGTAATGCCCCTGCCACATTTCAAAGGGCAATCCTCAGCATATTTTCAGATTTAATAAATGAAGGGCTCAAAGTATACATGGATGATTTCACACCATATGGAGATGATTTCAACCCAACACTAGACACATTGGAAAAGGTGCTGCAACAATGTATCACTACCAGGCTCTGCCTGAGCCATGAAAAATGCTATATGATGATGACTGAAGGGCTCATCCTAGGTCATTATATCTCAGCAGGTGGAATACAGGTAGATCCAGCCAAAATTCAAATAATTTTGTTAATACCTACTCCCACACAGACAAAGGTATTCAGTTTTCTTGGATTTTCTGGTTATTATAGGAGATCTATAGAACATTTTTCTCACATTGCTACACCTTTATACACACTAACAGGGAATGTTGACTTTGTTTGGACAGATAAATGTGACTGTGCTTTTGAGGATCTGAAAAAGATTATGTAAACAGCCCCAGTACTGAGAGTTCCAAATTGGGACCTGCCATTTCAAATTTCATCAAATGCTTCAGACATAGCTATTGGAGCAGTCCTTGGGCGAGAATAAGACAAAAAACCATATGAAATTTATTATATTAGCAAGAATTTGTCTCCTGTTGAGTTAAACTATACTGTTACTGAAAAAGAATTTCTAGCTGTAATACATGCTGTAAATAAATTTAGGCATCACATCACTGAATATCCTGTTGTTTTATATACAGATCACTCTGCCATAAAATATTTAGCAAATAAACGATTACAAATGGTAGAGTAACAAGATGGTTGATTTATTGCAGGAATTTGACATCACAATAAAAGACCAACCTGGAAAAGAAAACCCTATAGCTAACTTTCTCTTGCGAATTCCCAAACCAGTGGATGCAATAGCAGTCGAAGATCAATTTCCAGATGAACATTTGTTCGCTGTTACAATCAAAACATCCTGATATGCTGATGTTGCGAATTATTTAGTAGTAGGCAAATTACTGAAACATCTGAATCCTAATGAACGAAAGCAGATTGCTCAGCATAGTACCCGATTTTCTTGGATTGGGGGCTACATATTGTAGGAATTTAAATGGTAAGTTCCTCAGACAGAACACCAAAAGGACACCGCTCACAAACATATCACAGATCAATACACCAGTATTTTGACGTGGTTAAAACCCTCAAAGAGGGAAACAGTCCATGGCCTGAGCCAACGCGGCCACTTCATGCAATTTATTAATAAAAGAATGAAAATTTACATAAGCTTCTCTCGTGAACGGTTAACCTACAAATGACCCTCCATGCAATTTAAATAGAATTCATGGACCGATCGGGTGTTAAGCCATAGATCAAGTGTCGGTAATACCGAGGAGAGAATGAACTCTCAGATCACTACATATCATGACCATCGGATTGTAAGTTACAAATGTACATAGTAAAGAAACACACTTTACCTAACTCT
>APFE030935022.1:4225-18622 GCA_000404065.3 Pinus taeda | reverse complement strand
GGATTGTAAGTTACAAATGTACATAGTAAAGAAACACACTTTACCTAACTCTATACTAGACCAAGTTATATTTAACTATTCCTATGTGTCGGAATATCCTAACACATATTTCATACATGAGCAGATATGCACATTAGAAGATGTGTCCGTGAAGATGAAATTTTTGATATTTTGAAAGCTCGTCACGATGGACCATGTGGCGGACATTTCGTAGATCGAAGAACTAGCCACAAATTTCTGCAAACAGGGTATTATTGGCCCAAAATCTTCAAAGATGCAAAGAAATTTGTTCAAGCTTGTGACAGTTGTCAAAGATCAGGACGCCCTGGATAGTCCGACGAAATGCCTCTGAACCCACAACTAGTCATTGAACCATTCAAGCGTTGGTTGCTCAATTTTGTTGGTCCGATCAACACATCATCAAATCAGAAAACATATATTCTAGTAGCAACAGAATATGTCACCAAATGGGTTGAAGCAGAGGCATTTCCAAGAGCTACAAAGGGTTCCATCATTTAGTTCCTGTTCCACATATTTGTGTGATATGGCCTCCCAAGAGACATAATCACAGATGGAGGACCACAGTTTGTTGGTAATAAAATTGCTGCAACACTAAAAAACTATCATATTTAGCATAAAATTACCTCTCCATACCACCCACAGGAAAATGGCCAAGTGGAAAGCAAAAATAAGGTAATATAAGCAATACTAACAAAAACCATTGTGTCACACACACGTGATTGGGCTATAAGATTGCCGGAAGCATTGTGGGCCTACAGAACAACATGGAGAAGCACTACTAGTTATTCACCATATCCGCTGGTATTTGGAAAAGAACCCATCTTTCCAATAGAATTCGAAATACTAACCTTGAGAATAGCACAAGAAGTCGGTCTAGATTTAAATGAGGCCCAGATTAATAGACTACACTAGATTAACGAGCTCGATGAAATCAGGCTCTCCGCTCTTCAACATACCATATTAATCCAACATCAGAGAGCCAAATGGCATGATGCCCTCATAAAAAATAAAGTCTTTCGTGAAAGAGATTGGGCACTCCTATACGATTCCAGGTTTCAGGATTTTTCAGGGAAACTCTAGACTCACTGGCTAGGACCATATGAAATCCAGAAGGTACATGATAATGGCACCATTACTCTAACCACCATTGATGGATCTAGACACACCTTTAAGGCAAACAGCCACCGAGTTCAACTATACCGCAAACCACTTACTCGGGAATCCTTCTACCAACAACTTCGGGAAGGCTCCGACATGTAGATTCTGCTTGAGGAAAAGAACTCTTCCTCACCTTTGGTTCATTAAGTGATTTTATTACTTTTAAATTTTGTACATAATTCTTGTGTTTGTGCACTTTACTTTCTGTATAGATTTTTGCATTTCTGCAACTTTTGCATTTTGTTGTTCCTTTTGGATGGAACAACATTTTCACCATTTTTTTGATCCTTTTCGAAGGAACAACACTTCTGCATTTTGTTGTTCCTTCTCGAAGGAACAACAGTTCCGCCATTTGTTGTTCCTTTCCGAAGGAATAACATTTTTGCATTCTATTGTTCCTTTCTCAAGGAACAACATTTCTGCCATTTTGTTGTTCCTTTAAGAAGGAATAGAACTTTCACTTTTTTTTGTTCCTTTCCGAAGGAACAACATTTCTACATTGTTGTTGTTCCTTTCTGAAGGAACAACACTTCCGCCTTTCTACTGTTCCTTCGGAAAAGAATAACACTTTTACGTTTTGTTTTTCCTTTTTGAAGGAACAGCATTTCTGCATTTTTGTTGTTCCTTTCCGAAGGAGCAACACTTTCATTTTCAGTTGTTCCTTTCTGAAGGAACAACACTTTCGTTTTCTACTATTCCTTTCCAAAGGAACAACACTTTTGTTTTATGTTGTTCCTTTCTAAAGGAACAACACTTTCATTTTTATATTGTTCCTCTCCGAAGGAACAACACTTTCATTTTTTTGTTGTTCCTTTCCAAAGGAACAAAATTTTCACATTTTTTTGTTTGCGCTTGTTTTCTTTGCTGTTCCAATTAAGGGACAATTGTTGTTCTTATCAATGAATGGTAGTTTCGAGCATGTTTTTCCTTTTACTTGTGGTTTTGTGTACAGTAGCTTTTCTACAACATTTTTAGAAGTGCATTTTCTTCTTTTTTTGTGTGTTTTACCATTTACATCATTTTTGTGAGTCATGGTCATCTAAAGCACAACTATACTTTTATGTAACAATAAAAAAACTAGAGGATACTGAAATCAACAGATTACATAAAAATCGTTATCTTTAGAAGAAATTGTTTTGAATTGATAAGAGAAAAGAGGAAAGGACACAACTATTGATCACCTTGGTGTCATTATCTTACTAACACTGATATGATAGATTATTTTTATCATGATGGTTCTTCCTAAATCCCCATAATTCTTTTTTATCATTATTATTGAATAAGAATAAGGATATATTTTTCCATTGAGATGTTAAGACTTCTTCCACCATCCCTACTCTTAAGGAGTGTTGAACCACCCTCTATATATAAAAAGGAAAAGTGCTATATAAAAGAAAAAAAAGGAAGAAAAAGAAATGTTTATATGATTGCTAACATGAATTGTCAGATGAAGGATAGGGGGTCTCATCAAGAGCCAGCCTACGATGATAATAAGGAAGAAAGTGAAGTGGCATTCACACTATGGACACCACACCAGGGACATTATCCAAGAGGCACATTAGAAAAATAAAAAGTCCTTGGAACAGGAGATCTCATCACGAGCTGGCTTGCCCATCTTTCTCTCCTTCCTGGTGAATGGCATTGTGATCCATCTGGTTACCAAGCCAGGATAATGGCCTCCATTCTGACATTGTACAACACTATCCTAGGCACACACAAAGGATTATGGTTCCAAGGGTGAAATAAACAACTCTGTCAAGGTTATGGACACCTGTGGGCAACAGAGCTCTGTTGATGGTATTGAAGTCATATCTCTTATACACCAATAGTAATTATAAAACCCTTCTTCTTATATCTTTATCAATGGTTCAAATGAGATTATGTATATAATCCTTACAAACCTTTGACACATGAAAATTAATTACAAATCAATTATGATGGAAAAAGTCGATAATGACCACATAGGACCTTTCATGCATGTCAGTTGTCCTATCCTCCAATTCTCGCATCATATCACGACATTTCCTTATTTATTAAGTGATTCTATTATACGCCTCGATTTCGACAATCTGCTCGTTGTTGTAAACATGGCATTTCTGTATATGTTGTTCCTTTATGACTCTGTACTATGGAAGTTCAGCACGCTGCTCCTTCATTTGATGGCGAAGGATGGCCTATCATATTGGGGGGGAGGGGGGGGGGCGTAGGTGATCTCCATAATTTGCTAACATGCATGTCAGCTTATCATTCGGAAGAATTAATGACTCGGGAATAGCAAAGCTTAACAGTATTTTGTTTCCCAATATGCATGGCTTGTTGTTCCAAAGTTATTTTCGTGTTTTTCTCTGCAAAAATTAGTAGTAAGTTTGAAATTCAAATAGCTTGTTGTTCCGTCATCTTCTTTGTGCTTGCTAACAAGTGAGCTAAAAATTTGAACAACCTATTGTTCCATTGCCATCTTTGTGTTTTTTTACAGTGTGCTAAGCATGGGAGGAAGATCAATTCGCAGTGAGCCAGAGATGTTGATGGTTTCGGATGCTGCACAAGAGGTCCTAGCAAGGGAAAGATTGATAACTTATCTTAACTGTCTAAAACAATCCAATGAGACGGTGGCAATTGAGTTTCTATAGAACCTGCATGAGCATTATTCCATGGTGAGAGGGAGACAGATAGCAGTCACTGACGATATAATTGCAGAGGTTTCGGGAATGACAGCCACTAGACCTATGTGGACTCTGAGAAAGGTGAGACTGCGGGACGCCATGAAAATCTTCAAGGATGAAGGGCAGAACCTGAGTGTAAAAGGGAAGCAAGTTTTACTGGAAATCTTGGGAGAGCCATGGGCAGAATTGGAAAGAATTATCCAGAGCTACATCACTTGTGACAGCAGGAAAGACGTGGTAATACCATGCCATCTTAAACTTTTAGCTGTGTTAAAACAAAAGTGCGCTATGAATTTGCCTGTGTTTTTAAATTTTTTATTACACGATGTTCCCCGAAGTATAAAGAAATCTCGCCATTTAGACTCAGCAGTAAGCCACCATGGGTCAACATGACTGATAGTCAGCCACAGTCTTGCCCAACAATAGAGCACTTGGGAAGAACTAATCTTCGCAATAGATGGGGGACTAGCTTTGCCAGCACCAAAATGAAAATATGTTGCCAGTACATCGAGCAGACCACTGAAACGAAGAAAATATGTTAGCTTGGCAAGGATCCAAGGAATATTGGGGAATTCCCAGGGAAACATCAGTCAACCTGTGTAGATACATGATTCAGGAGATGCACAACCCCCACAATTGGAAGGAGGGGAGAACGAAAAAGAATTGGAGGAAAACGATGAAGGAGAATCGGAGGAAGAGACTGAGCAATTCAGTCAGGAGGAAGAGGAAGCAGAGAAATGCAGTGGAAGTCCACTTTAAAACCCACTACAAGAAAATGAATTGGCCTAGATTCTAGCCAATATGAGTGAATATGTCCAAGTTCATAGCCCACCTAACCCCCACATTGAAGAAGAACTGCAAGAGCACTTTGTTCATGATAAAAGTGCATCCGACGAACTGTTGATGAGGAGGAAGGAGAAGAAGATCACTCTGCTCATGATGAGAGTGTGTCTGGGAAGAAGAGTGACAAGAATGAAGAAGAGGAACAATCTACTCCTAGTTATAATACACCAGAAGAATTCCACGATGAAGAGGAGGTAGAGGAAGAGGTTACCCAGGAAGCAGTAGAGCAAGCTAGGGTTTCTACCCTTGAACAACCCAATCAACAGAACACTGAAGAATCACCCCGTGAAGAAAACGAGGAAATTTTCCAAGGCAAAGATACAACACTTGAGGTACAAAGCCCAGGCCCTAGTAAACGAATGGTTGTTCCTTCCAAGAAAACAAAGGAAATTAAAATATTTCGAAAGGAACAACAGATATTGCTTAATGTAATTAAGCAACTTCGACAACATATAAGGGTTTTGAAAATGGGGAAGAAATTGAAAGGGACTGTTGTGGCAAAGAATGCAACTGCCGAGGAAAAACCCATTAAGAAAAAGATCAAGAGGACTCAAGTCCAACCTACCATTCAAACCCAAAAGGAATAGCATCTGGCTGTTGCCATGTCGAAGTACAAACAAAGAATGTATCAACCTATGACAAGGAAATTCAGACAGAGGCACCATCCTCTAACGAAACTTGGACCATAAAGATGCGACATTGTGATAAGAATATCCAAGTGGATCTCCCACCTACAACTATTATGTTGGATAATGACCTGAGGATAGTAACTCTGCGGAAGGATTTGGCACAAGCCCAGAAAACAATAGAGAAAATTACAGAGCAGACTGTCCCTCGAGAAAAATATGAGAAATTACAACAACAGCTAAGGAATGTTAACATATCCGAAATCCAGGCCTTTGAAGGATGGAAAAAGGCAAAAGAAAGAGTCAAAAAGGTAACTCATAGACTAGACAAAGTCATCAAACAAATGGATACCTTATGCTCTTTGTATACTAACATTCTAGTGTGTAGTGCACCTGCTAGGAACTATGCTTTGTTTTTAATAGAAAGATATTTACAATTAAAAATTAAAGTTGTCAAAGCAGGAGTACCTATAGAGATAAAAACCATTTATGACTTCATAAATTGTTGGAAGCATTACAGGGTGAAAGTTTAGCGATTGTTATGTGAATTCTATTTGCACAATCTTGTATTAGATGGAGAAACAGATCAGAACCCTAGCCCTTTTCTGGGTGATGTCCAACTGCAGGCATTCATTTCTTTTGGTGTTAATCAAATAAAGTGGATTAAAGCCTATAATGTCTTTCAAAGATAGGAGAATGGATTAGATTTATGGGTGAGAGGTAAACCTAGAGACCCACAACAATTATGGAATAAACATAGGAGCCTAATGAGAACTCAGGGAGTGATCGAGGCATTGGGACCTATCCACACAGAAGTCATCTGGAAAGGGGTAGAATATTTCTTTACTATCAAAGACCTCACCATAGCAGTAGCAAAATTTCAATACCAGACTTCTGATTCGAACATCCAAAACTGAGAACCATTCAATTATGAGAACTTTAAGCTAGCGGCTGACTGCTTAAGTATCTATGGTGACCTCATTTTGAGAGAAGGCCCATCTTGGTTAGGCTGTAGGTTCAAAAGCCCAATTATTTGGCACCCTACACCAAGATATCAAGCCTTATATGAAATGCCTGAAGGTCAGGCAAGACATTTTTTTGAATTCCTAGCTAGCCATCATGGTTGTAGACCACCTCATGAGATCCCCTCTCCAGCCTATTCCCTCACTGCCTTGCATGTCAATTACAATGTTTTCATGAGGGCATGAAAAAGGGTAAGCATGGGGGTGTGTTGAGCACTAGAGAAGGTATGTAATTACCACTTGTTTTTTCATCTTTTCCTTAAATTCAAAACTTCCTTGCATTATGAAATGAGCATGTGTGAAATATTATGATAAAGTTTAGAAGATTTTTGTGCAACATAAAACGACTAATAATTACCCTTTTCCTATGCAGAAAAAGAAGAAAATAGAAGATCGCCATTCCAAAGGAAAATATAAGATGAAATTAACTATTGTCCCTTTGACAGGGAACTGCATCCAAACAAGGCAATCCAAATTAGAGCATATAAGCCAAGAAAAGGAAGAGGGGATACCAAATCGGCGCAAGAAAAAAAGAAGATAACTGAGAGCTAACACTATGGAAAATCCTTCAGGATCCTTTTATCCTGAGGGATCGCTACCTTAACGATTCTCTGTATCATTGATATCTCCCTTCGGCTTCTATAAGAAGGGACAACATTGCTAGCCCAAGGGATGGACTATTGTTGTTTTTATGAAATTCAATATTGTAACTGAAACTTTGATTGTCGGCTCTCTTTAAAAGAGTGATTGTTGTAACTCTATTTTGATGCTTAATATATAAATTCTAGTTGTTGTTCTGTCGTTGATTTTGGAGTAATCTTAAGCAATGCATCCCTGGAGGCTAAGGGCCCAGCCCTGGTGGGCCACTTGCTCCTATACCATTATTTTCTGATTCGTGTGTGGTTTGATTTCTCTTATTCGCTTTGTTCAGTAATCTATTGTTCTTTGTTATTTCATGCAATGGCTCTGTTATATTTCCTTCCTATTTGAATAGTAATGTTATTCTCTACAATAGGAATGTTATGCTATTCATTCTAAACTTATATCGCATTGTCGTTCCTTTAACGAATTGATATTATCATATAACATTGTTGTTCCTTCCAGATTGCCATTGCTATTTGATTATAGAGTAACAATGTTGTCTCTTTCTAAATCAATATTATTGTGTATTTATCTACGGTTTACTTCCAAATGTGATTGTTGTTCATTTGGAATCGTTGTTCCATCATGATCACAATTGTTGTTTCTTCATAACCATGATTAATAACTGTTGTACCGAAAATAAGATTACTGTTTCTTTCAATATAGAAGTGTTATGTGTAATATTTGATTTGGTTTGTTGTGCATTAACATTTGATTCAAGTTGTTGTTCAATATTTCAATACTTCACTTTAGTTTGTTGTTCTATTTTTGTTTACTATTTCTGAGATAAAGATTGTTATTAATTCTTGTAGATTACACTTACTACCTTATTCATTTCTGTAGACTAAAGGTTTGTTGTTCAATCTTGTTAAATAGATTAGTTGTTGTTTCTTTTTATGTTATTTGAATTATCATTTCTTTGGTGTGAATAGAAGGATCTGAAACTGTAGTGAACATTGACTATTATGTCCAGTTCCCAGGTCGATGATCTTTTCTTTGATTTCTTTTCAATTACATCAGTTTAAAAAGGGAAGAGTTATTATTATTGAACCCTTGACTGATGAAGTGTTGTATTTTCTTCATTGAATGATTTAGTTACAAGAATTTCCAATTCTCGCTATTACATTTAGAAGTGTGTTTTCAGCATTTAGTTACTTTTGCAGAAGCATTATACTACTAACATTACTGTGACAAATGACCACCTCAAACTGAGTACACTCTTTGAGATAACAAATAGTACCTGGATTGATAATTAATGTAGCATAAATAGAGGTGAAAAAGACCCTTTTTACTACTCAACAACATGTAGAAGGAATATTATTCCTTATGGATTGCATAGTTGGACCTGAGGTTATAGCAGGTATGATGTGGCCAATTCACACATGTTATGACATTAGACCCCAATCAAAAATGTGCAAGGAAATGGGAGCTTGGAGGACTTGTGTATGCTATATATTCAAGCCTAGGTAGTCCATGAGCTCAATCATCAGAGTACAAAGGGAACAGGATAGCTTTTGAGCTGATTCTTTTTGTATGTTGTTGAGGATTTTCACTTGATTGATAATATAGAGATGGGGTTTTAGGCTGGTGCTTTCCCCAGGTTATATATTTTGTGTTATGGTTGATTACTTCTCATTCTCAGCTATATATGTTCATGCTCGATGTTGCTCATGTTCAATTAAGCTTCCGCAAAGTTTATGGTAGATGTAGACCTAATATTATGCTTTAGTACATTGCATACATCACTTTGATCTGTAGGTGAAATTTCTACATGATATTAGTGAGCTAGCTGATTTGTAGAGAAAATTCTACATGGTATCAGAGCACGGGTGATCAAGGAAGAACAATATACAATAAGGGATAAGTTGAAGTTTGTGGTTTCTGAATATTGAATTGAGTTCTTATCACAACTATTTCGCTGATGGCATTCTATGGTTTGAGACTCGAATATGCCCTAGATGGAAGATTGAATTATATATCCTAGAAGGATCGCATGGAGACAGTATTAGAAGATAATGGCCTTAAGGACTTCATTGATCAAAAAGTCTTGAAGCTGACTAATGCTACTCAATTGGCAAAATGGAAGAAGTGTGTGGCTAGAGCAAGGAGAATCCTTCTAGAGGGAGTTCGAGATCACATTGTCTCGAGCCTCCATGGGAAGGAGACTCTATTTTCGATGTGGAAAACATTGAAAGATCTTTATCAGAATAGCAGTGATCAGAGGAAGCTGGCACTGAAGGACAAAATTCTAAAGATCAAGTGTGAAAAGGATGATACAGTCTATATGTATCTGAACAAGCTCACCTCATGCAGGGATGAGCTTGGAAGTGTAGGGATCGTGATAGCTAATGATGACATGGTGAGGCTTTCACTCCTCAGTCTTCCTAAGAGCTGGCATAGCTACCAAGACTCGGTTAATGGAAGAGAGAAACTGTCAGATTGGTAAAATTTGGTCGGATTTGATGCAGGAGGAGATAAGAAGAAGCACTAGATATGGTTCTTCATCCATGGACAATGAGGAAAATTGTGCCTTAGTGAGTAAGGCAAAGAAGGAGAAGCATTGGTGCCGTGAGACAAAAAAAATTCAAGATATCTTCAAAATTACCGTCTGTTTTGAAAATTTTCCTACGTAGCAGCTGATAAAAACTTTGTTTATTGATGTTTCATAGGTTATTTGCTAGAGAAAATGGCTATTGAGTGGAAGGAAAGAGGTCACGAAGTAGAATAACATCAAGAAACACAAGATCTAAATTGCATAAGGGATTTTCGGGCATGTGGATTGCTCAAATTTTTCTATATCCCTTAGATCATAACCCAGATGAAATTACTACAACACTTGGTAGGATCATGGAACATAAACCGCCAGATGTTCATCATAGGAGACCAAGAGCTCGAAATAGAAATTGCATACATTTATTCATCACAATTTTTCTAGGAGGGGACAACCAGTTCAATTTTCTGGTTCTCATAATGGAGGAGAGAGTATGGACATGATGATAGTTATACATTACCCAGGTTCCCACAAGACAAAGAGAGGGAATATTGATATCAAAATTATCACAAACCTTCCATTGATAATGATTATACTTATTATAGTCTAAGTATTTGGGGCCCAGGCTCTGCACAAAGTGAGCAAGTCTCACTTCCAGTATGCAGTAGATTTTCTTAGTCCTACAATGTTTAACTAGTGCGAAGGATTACTGGCCAACATGAAGGACTAACTCACCAAATGTAGGATAGGGAGACTTAAGCAGTTTGGCTATGGATCAATCTTGGTCACAGTCTTCCTAAAGCATGTCCCATTGTTCATGTCTTAGTGGATAGAGGTGGAAGCTCCTGGACCCAGGGATCCATGTCTACTGAGGTGGGGTGAGTTAATGCCTCGTCATGGAGGTGGTCAATAAATGTCTTTTCCCCCAGCATTCTTTGGATGGCTACGACAACAGCTCATTATGGTAGACGATTGGGCCTATGATAGTACATATTTTCGGGGAGATCTCAATCTCCCACATCCACCTGGAGCACAGTAAACTGACTCAAGTAAAGAACTATTTTTTTAAGTTTTTAAATTTTTTGATGTTTTTTTATTATGTGAACTAAGATTGAAACTTATGACACTTTGCATATGTTGGAATAGAGAGACCTCCAAAGGTTTCTGTAATAGCTAGGAGGGTGGCACAATAGATTGAGGATGAGGAGGGTGTTGATCCCATGGTAGAGGTGGAATGCAACCTGGAAGCCTTGATGAGAGGCATTCCAGAGTATGTTATCATTGATGAGGTGTCTCTTCGATATTAGAGGCATACCGTGGGAGTGTTAGCCAAACTACTTTGAATTTTAGGCCGAGTTATTAGGGTTGTTTCATGCTATCATGAGCACCATGTTGGTGGATAAGCATGTATCTAGTTTTATTTTCTGCACTTATGTAGGCTCGAGAAGCCATGTGTCTCAGAACATAGGTTTTGATTTTTGATGTAATAAAAATTTTGCAATGTGTGTGTGTGTGTGTGTGTGTGTGTGTGTGTGTTACCCTAAGTACTTGATGTTCCTATTAATACCATGGTTTTTGTTTTTTACATATGTTGTAAATGTCGATCTAAAACATAGTTAGCTAATGCATCTTTTAATGTATTTAGATGTCTTGGAATGTGTTGATATGTGATGGAATAAAAATATATTTCCAAGAGACAAACACACAAATACATCCTTAAAATGTTAGGGTTTCTCACGAAATAATATTTGTTTAATTGTATAACAATGAGTTGTGAATCAAGTTTAACAACTAATGCCCTAATACCAAGAGCAATAGCTTCTTACAACAGTTCAATAACCTCACTATATTCAGCTATGTTATTAATTGTATGACCTAAACATGTACTCTGTAAACTCACTAACTCATCATTGGGAGCAAAGAGTGCCCACGCAGAAAAAGACAGATTTTGTGTACTACAGTAAGCGCCATCAGCAAAACTAACATAAGTAAGAGGGTTCTTCAACATCTACAAACCAAGTGGAACGCGGTGCCATCAGCAAAACTGACATAAGTAAGATGGTTATTAAACATCTGCAAACCAAGTGGAAGACGTGGTAAGTATGGGAAAATACGTTTGCAAAAACACAAACAATCACACCAAAAGACTGCACACTATTGAAACATGCACTAATGTACAAAGTATCCATGCAAAATCAAGCATAATACTTTTCAAGGTAGAGCCCATTGTGGGGTTCAAATAAATTATTTCCATCATAGTCCACTAACTCATATGCACCCTTTTTTAATATTCGTTTAACAATATAGGGTCCATTTCACATAGGTTTGAACTTTCCAGCTTCCTCATGTGTTAAACATCATCGAAGGATTGCATCCACACCAAGGTGGTATAAGGTATCCCCAATAATGCAATAGGATTGGGATTGGTATTGGATTTAGCATCATTCAAAGTGAGATAACTCTAATATAAAGGTTTGATTTTGGAGATATATGATAAAATCTTCATACCATGGAGCGTGGGTGCTAACAAGGAAGATAGGATTCATCAGGAATTAGCTCATCAGATGTAGTAGTGGTGTTGGCAGAGGGAAGGTCACAAATCAATTTGGCAAAACTAGTGATTTATTGGACTTATCTTTGGTGAACTCTAAGTCGAAATCCTATAGGATGAAAATCCTATAAGATGACAATCCAATTTGATTATTTTCCCCTAAGTAATTGTCGAGACGGAATATCAGTCATGGGGTTATAATCAGATATCACTATAGTTTTGCGTAGGAGGTTGTCGTGGAAAAAATGTTGGATAGCATGAATTGTTGCTAATCCAAACTTGTCTACTTGGGAATAGTGAGTCTCAGAATCAAATATATTAAGGCTCAAGTACTGTATAACATACTCATTTCCATCGTCGTTGTCTTGAACCAGCACCATACCATTGGTGTTGTTAAGTGGCATCCAAGTATAGGGAAAAATTGCCGAGGTAATTAGGAGGATGCAACAAAGGTACACTAATGAGTGTGTTCTTTAAAGCACCAAAGGACTTATAAGCAAGGTCATCCCAAATAAATGGGACCCCTTTATTCAAAAGGTGAGTAAAACCCTTGGCAATCTCAGCATAGTTTGGGACAAAGCAACAAAGAAAGTTTACCTTCCCTTGAAAACTATGAAGTTGGTGTAAACAAGATGGAGGTGGGAGATTGATAATGACCTCCACCTTAAGAGGATCGATTTGACTGCCTTCTTTGGACACTACAAATCCTAGGAGATGACCAGATTGGATGCAAAATACACAATTATGAGGACTTAACTAAATATTTTAGTGTCCGCAGCAAAGAAAAATCGCTCATAGATGAGCCAGATGGTCTTGACGTTTAGACGAGTGTGTGGGCAAATCGTCAAGATATAGTTTAAGGATATGTTTTATATCATGGAGAGCATAATACACAGACCTTTGGAAGGTGGCACATCTGTTGAAAATGCAACAAGATGATGGAGCTTAGTGAAAAGAAGTCGCCTTCACTAAGTGGGCCCGCAGGCTATTTTTGGCGCAAAGTCTATTTTTATACTATGTCTATTTTTAGACATATGGATCATGGTCTATGAGTTGCAGGATGCTATTTATGGATGATTGGTCATGTTGGTAAAAAATAGATGGACCTCTATTTTTAGACATATGGGCGGAGTCTATTTTTAGACTGCCAGTCAAAAAATAGAATGGTCGAATATTATTAGCTCTTAATATTATTTGGACTATAAACATTATCTTATCCTCTTGAAGCACTTCAGTTCGAGCTACGGATGTGGCACATGCAACTGCTAGAAGGAAATACGATTTTCCTATGGGTTAGTTGAGCTATTTCATGATGGACTTCAGTTAGAACTCAAGTGATTGAGGAGTTGATGGAGTTGTGTTCAGTTTGACTTAGTTGAACTAGTTGTATTTAGTCTAACTGACAAATACACTAGTGATGAGTGGTGTGAATTAATTATTAATTAATTCACTAATTATTAACTCATGAATCAACTGAGGAATACATCAGTTAACTTAGTGCATGGACAGTTCAGTGGAGACAAGTGTTAGAGGTGGGTGAAAGGGTGAGACTACTATCAATTGTGACTATAGCTGTGCATGAGATTTGCACAATCATTGATGGAGATTGCCAATGAGGATTGTGCAGTACAAGCTAGGGGATTCAAACTTGGATCTCATCTATTCTCAACTTGGATTGCGCAGTAGAGGCAGGCAAACAGTGGAGGAGATTTGAACCCGTGACTTGTTCAGATCTGAGCTAGTTTGTGTGTAGCATGTGAAGATAGTACTGAGTACTTGTGAGGAGTATTGTACTATGTATTGTTACATGTTCTCTATCATTATAATATACAGATAGTTGGGGGTTTTCAACTGTATGCTTTCCCCATTACATACTGTGTTATTATGTGTGATTGATGTTTCAATGTGCGCATGCGATTGTTTTTTTAATTCTGCAAATTCATGATCAATGGTAGAGGAGGTTATGTATTATGCATGCATTCCGCAAATAGTGTATAATCAGGAGAATCTCTATGAGTAAGCATTATATTATTCAAATTTCTACATGGTATCAGAGCGAAGTTGATCATCAGATCTATTATTCAGAAAGTGATTACATTTTATTTCTTCAGGCAGAATCTGTAATCGGGCCAAGTAGCCTCTAGATCCATCCTTCTTTTGGAAGGTGAGATATCCGTTAAATGCCCATACAGTCAATCTCTGTACGAGAAATACTTTGTTCTCACGAATTTTAGATCAGAAGCGATTGAGTTTTGAGTTGGTGGAATTCAAATTTGCAGCAATGTTTTCTTGGTGTCGAAGGTTAAATGTCTTTCAACGGATTGCGATTGGAGTATGCCCTTGAAGGCAGCTCGAATTATATTGCATGGAAAGACAGGAT